>CAJNDV010017158.1:50599-65120 GCA_905221635.1 Symbiodinium sp. CCMP2456 | reverse complement strand
ATGTATGTATGTATGTATGTATCCGGAGTGAAATTCTAAAGTCTTGGACTGGCCCTTGACCTGAACACCCACTCCAGGACAAGCGTCAGCATGTGCTGACGAGTGTTATGCATGGACATGACGAGAATCAGCTCACAAGTACAATATCCTGAATTGCATTTGGTACCTAAAACCCTATCAGTTGGGCGCTTGGATCCTTAGACAACACTAGACACCCTACCAAACAAGCCCCTGCAAGTTGTTCACTCCCAGGCACATTTTGCCCTAAACTCTAGACCCTTAAATCCTGAACCCTTACCCTTAGCATCAAAATAGCCCAAAAGCCTCATTTAATATGGTCTTGGGGAAAGCCTTAAACTATGAGTCCTTTGAGGTTAAGGGATAGAGGTTGTTGAGTCCCAGGCGCATCTTGGCCGCCTTGGTCGCAGCTGGTAGCCGCCTGGGAGCAGCCCGTGAGGTGCCGTCGCTTCCGGGAGAGCGGGGCTGTTGAGTCTTAGGGTTTAGGGTTCATAGGGTTTACAGGGTTTATAGGGCTCATAGGGTTTATAGGGTTTCTAGGGTTTATAGGCAGTTGTGTCTTTGCTGGTGGGTTGTGCTAGCGCTTCGGTGCTAAGTTCAGTTTTGGAGGTTTTGGGAGGCTTAAGGGAGTGGAGAGAGAAGCCTACATCCCCAAGCAGTCTCAAAATAGTAATAAGAAGCTCTCAAAAGGTCTTCATCAGGGTTTAGGCCCAAAAGCAGGTAAAATAATGGCCCACAACCTTGAAAAGGCTATGATTCTACATATTTTTGGGGGTCCAGGTAAGGGATAGCTTGTTGCAAGACTCTATCAACCTCGAAGTCCCAATCCCTACAACTCCCCATAGAACCTCGGACAGCCGACAGCAAAACCAGCCCCAACAACCCCAAACCCTGACCCTTAGCATCAACATCGCCCAAAAGCCTCACAGAATAGTGTCTTTGGGCCCAAAAGCCTTGAACTATGAGTTCTTTGAGGGCCAGGGTGAGCTTTCAAGACTCAACTGCACCAGAGCAATAAGCAAGCTCCACTATACCACTCTTACCCCTAATCTAGGGGCCTTAGTACTTGGAGCAATGCTCTGTGCTCCTTTATAGTATAGCAATGAATATGGGACCCTAAACAATAGTATTAATTGGTAAGTATTTAGGCTTCTAGATGATTCCCCAAAAAAGCAAAAGCAGTCCCGGAGGTCTTCGAGGCTTGGGCTCGCCGTCGTCGTGCCGTGGCTGCTGCACGCCGTGCTGCGCGGCGCCGGTGTGCCGAAACCACGGGAGCTGCAGCGCCTGGATTTAATCTAAGTTCGGCGCCTAAAGAATCAGCAATACTATTTTGGACCCCTTATTATAATTGAAGTATAGTATACCCGAAAACCCCGGGTTTAGGGTTAGGCAGGGCCTTCAGGGATTTGGAAGGGTTCTATGAGGTGTCGGGTGTTACAGGTATTTGCAGGACGAAGGTGAATACTTGTGGCTCCGATTCCATTTTTATACCCATAGCTAAGGGGTTCTCACGCTGCTATTACGCAAGGTTTGGGGCCACAGAAAACGCGATTTGCGCATTCGGGGTTTCATTTTGTTTTCCGAATGATATTGAACACCATTTGCCTTGGCCTGTCTTTAGGTTGTGCATGTAAGGTTAGTGGTTTTGGGTTTTCAGGCTTTGGGGTTTCGGATTACAGGAATGGGCCTTAAGCTTTAAGGGTGAGGGTCTTGGATTTGATTTCTAGTTCACATTGCTCACTTCTGAGGGCCATTGAACTGCTGTCGGCTCCTTGCTTTGAGTGTATTTCGTAGCCACGGAATATGCAAGTCGCACTTGTTTCAGATAGGCTTCGTGATTATTGCTGAAGATGCGGACCGAGTTGGGGAGGGTTTTGGGTCCCGTAACTTTGGACCTGGTTTAGGGTTTAGGGTTTAGGGTTATACCATGGACTTGAACACCCTGCAAGAGCCACTACAGGACCTGCATCAAGACGTCTGTGTCTGTGGCCCCTGCACCCTTCCGTACTTTGTTACTCTCTACAACAAGCCCTACTGTAACCATTCCGAAACCCCAAGCCCCAAGACCGTTAAAGCCGATAAGATTGTGACGGTCTGAATGATTCGTCTTAGAATTTTGTTATATTTTATAGTACCCGTAGAATCATGCTATAAAACAGCCCAGACCCGATTATAATAATCATGTGCGCATCCATAATCTCTTCTGCCTAAAAACTAAACCCTAAACCCTAACCTCCAAAACTCTAAACCCTAACCCCCTATACTAAACCCCAAACCCTAAACTGCCTCAAGGTCGCTGCGGTATTCTCAGAGTGGCACAGGGCAAGCACCTCGGTACAGAAGTGGCGGCTTATCCAGGACGCCAGGGTCTGGTTCAGGGATATTTAGGGCTTCAGGGTTTAGGGTCTATAGGGTTATGGAGGATTTCTACCAAAACCTAAACCCTAAACCCTAAACCCTAAACCCTAAACCTATAACTCAGCTAGGGTTTAGGAGGAAGTATACCCTGAGCCCTAAACCTTAGACTGCAAACTTCAAGCCTGCAACTGGCAACCTGAAGCCCTCAGCCTGAGACCTTAGCTGAACCCTACCTAGACCCTTAAATGGTTTAGAGTTTAGGGTTTAGGGTTTAGGGTTTAGGGTTTAGGGTTTCCTTTTTTGGATGACCTATTTTAGGGTTAGGATCCTAGAAATAAGCAGCTGAGGTAACCCAAGAAAAGGTACCTCTAAGGGTCTAAGGAAGATTTTGGAAACCCTGAAACCCTGAACCATCAACCCCTAACCAGCGTAGTACCTGAAGGCCCCAAACGCTAAGCAATGAACCCCTAAACCCGAAACCCTGAACCCTAAGCTATAAACCTTGAAGCCTACAGTCCCATAAACTTCCGCAGGATCGCCAAGCTTGCGTCGCCGATCTCCGAGATCGGAGCCTGCGTCTCTTAGACCGGCGAGGTGCGTTTTCTGGGGGTTTAGGGCTTCAACCCTAAACCCTAAACCCTAAACCCTAAACCCTAAACCGCCTGTTTTGGGTTTAGGTTTTCGGGCATGGCTTACAGGGTTTCTGGGCTTTGGGGTTCACGGCGGGCTTTTATGAAACCCTAAAGGGTTTAGGGTTTAGGGTTGAGGGTATTTTAGGGGAGGTGCTTTGAGGGTTTTAGAGGTTTGGTTTCTTTCGGTCTGGAAGGGGGCTGTATAAGGGGTCCTTGAGGATTTATAGGCTTTGGGTTCTTTACTTTGGAGGTTCTTTAAGCCTTCCTTTGCATCTGAGAGGATACATTGGCATTGAGGGTTTTGGGTTTTGGCTTTGGGTTTATAGGGCCAACCATAAACCCTAAACGCTAAACCCTACTGCGGCTTTAGGGTTCAGGGTTTCGCCGTATAAGCTCATACGGTCTTTGAACTGCTGGGATCGACTGTCTTGGGTGTGAGGCTTAGGTTTCAAGTTTAAAGTGTTTAGCGTCTCTATAAGGGTTTCTAGAAATTCCGGAAAGCCTAAATCCTAAAGATTAAATTTTAAACTCCAAAAATTGCAAAACCGCAAACCAGCACACCCTCACCCTGGACCCTAAGCCTCTCAGCATTTCCAGGTGTGCGGTTCCGTTTCTGCTTGATTCCGGATTCAGAGTCCTCAGAGCGAGTTTGGGTGTGTGATGTTGGTTGCTGGCTGGCTTTCAGAAGTGAGAGTATCTAAACTGTTTCCAGTTGGCTTTCTGGCTGCCTACAGCTCACATATGTATATGTTATGGTACGTTCATTTCTGTAGGCAAATTACGAATTACGAAGAATTCCCATAGACAAGTAGGTCCCACGGCCAGAAACTGTCCTTAAGCCCTGACTCCAAAATTCAAGACCACGTGCCCTAGAGCCCTAGGGCCTGATATCCTAGAGCCCAAATCCCACCCGTAAAAAGAGAGACTTTGAACCCTAAGCCCCAAAACCCCAAACCCCCTGCACCCCCTAAACCCTCGAAACCTGAATGGTCTCCCTAAAATTTTTAGTAGGGAAATGGGGGGATGGATTGCAGGGACTGCCATAAGGGAATACCCCTGCCCGAAGTTTGGATCCTACGTGACAACACCTCCAACTGTTTCCCTAAGGGTCCATGTACCCAAATAGTATATACTTTGGCCCCAAAGTACCTATATAGGGACTGCTTTAAGGCCAAAGTATATACTATTTGGGTACATGGACCCTTAGGGTTTGATCTGAATTACCGGAGACCAGCAGGCCTCGGAGAGTGTCCAGCACTGCTGCAATCGGCTATGTTGGCTTGGGCGAAGCCCGGCTGTCATTTGAAGAGATGTCATGGATAAAGCTGGGAACCCCAGCGTCAAATGAATAAATAATCGGTGTATGTAGGGACAGGTATATTGCGATATGCGCCAAAGCTCTATTGAACTTGTTCAAGGCCCTGTATATTTTGTTTCCATGTGTCGGCACGACTGCTGTGTCCTGAGCACGCAGGAAGAAGGTATGCAGAAGTGGTGAGCGGAACCGTGGGCACATGTCCGGACCATCGAGGGTGGGTGTGCATTTCCGGCGGACGTCTCAACAGACGTTTTTATGTGTATGTACACGTAATTATACTTGTATGTGTGTCTGTTCACAGCTTCATGTGTGGTCTGTTTGTTGACCACGGATACCTGTCTAGCCTACAAATTCGGACGGTGGACACTTCAGGTACGTATCTATACACATGTTTGCATACCTACATGGACAAAGTGTGAGATAGACAGATATCACAGATTTACAGGTAGACGATGGACAAACAGAGTTTTGGATAGGTAGAAAGATGGATGATTTGATGTGCATACTACCAGGCAGCCAGATGCAACTGAGGCAAAATGACAAAGCTAGGTACATTGGTGCACGACAACGAGACGCAGTCTAGCCTGGCAAGCACACGCGTACATACATACATTCACGCATGCATGCATCCGTGCACGCAACCAAAAACACACCTACGTACATGTATTCATGTACATGCATACAGGCATGCAGAAGGACAGACAGACAGACAGACAGACAGACAGACAGACAGACAGACAGACAGACAGACAGACAGACCGACAGACAGCCAGGCAGGCAGGCAGGCAGGCAGGCAGGCAGGCAGGCAGGCAGGCAGGCGGGGAGGCAGACAGACAGACATTCATACGTACGTATAGACATGCATACATACATACATACAAACATACATACATACTTGCATACATACATACATACATACATACATACATACATACATACATACATACATGGAGAAGTACTTACTCACTTACTCACTTACTTACTTTCTTACTTACTTACTTACTTACTTACATACATACTTACTTACTTATTATAACGCACTTACATACATACCTAGTGCATACGAGCAGAAATTAGGTTGTGTCTTTGTATACACTATATACATACCTGTGTCATGTTCCTCTAGAAAAGGTCCAGGAGTCATGTTCGCATTGATTTTTCCCTCGTAGTGCTACAAATTGGCTACCACTATTCAGGAGCAGCGCATACACTGGATAGTCGTTCAGGACTGTGTATGCATGTTTACATTATATTGTCTGTGATTGGCCTGCATGTATGCATGTATCCTTGTGTGTACTTATGTGCACACAGGCAGATAGATAGGTCGACAGATATGGTGCAAGTCTCTTACAACCTCCAAACAACTGTTCAGGGTTAGATATTAAACAGATCCTAAACGTATGTACACCTAATCTCGTCAGTACTTGTAGTGCACCCTATAAACCCTAAATCCTACAATGCCGCAAGGAAGGCATCCTGTGGCCGCAAAGCAGCAGAGCGCGGGGCGGCTGCCCTAAGTGCCGCGTCGACGGCGTTGCTCCTGGGCCAGGCAGGGGCCCTGCAGAAGTGACCGGCTCAGGACGTTTAGGGTCTACCGGGTTTAGGTTTTAGGAGTTTATCTAGGGTTTGCAGAGTTTAGACCTTGGGGGCTTCGGGGTTCAGGGGGTTTTGGGGGTGTTGGGGGTTTTGGGTTTATATGGCTTTAGGTATTGGGGTTTTGGGGTGTAGGGCTTATTGGGTCGGCATAGGGTTTAAGCTTCAGGGGTTTAGCGCTTCAGGGTTTAGGGATTTTTAGTCGTGGTACTTAGGTCCTAGCTTTGTGGCGCATAAGCGCTGTCTGTGCATCCAAAATCCTCTTGTTTAGGGGCTTGACCCGATCACTAAATTCTATGGGGTCAGAACAACTGTCTTGAAGGTTTTTGGGCGACGGTTCGGGTTTAGGAGTCAGTTTAATATAGAAGCCTAATTAATTACCTATACTATTTTGGAGGTTCCTTAATATAAATATAGTATACTATACTATACTATACCCCGAAACCGTATTCTAATTATTAAGCCTGAACTGGGCAGCGCAAGGAGTGCTTGCCCGCCTCCAAACCCCAGCTGGCATTCTACGCCCCCTGAAGTCCCAGGAGGCCAGAATCAGACTCGATAAAGCCGACATTACTAACTAATGTAGGCGCGTTAGTAATTAGAATAGGGTTTTGTGGTATATTATACGATAAGGAACCCCGAAAATAGTATAAGTAATTATTTAGGCCCCTATAGTAAGCAGCAACGGAAGGCACTTTGAGCGTTTGGTTGCTCGAAGCGATTCACCTATGGAGCAGCCAAATATGGAAGCATGAAGAAGCCGGCCCGGTCAGCCCCTACATAGCTACAGCATGATGCGCATGTCACGAAGTCCAAATGTCCGCCACCTAAATTTATGTCACCTGATCTCATCCTGACTCATTGGCACCAGAAGCACCCTAAACCCTCAACCCAAACCCTAAACCCCCTACACCCTGAATCATGTGAAGGTCATCTTCCGCTGGCGCGAGCAGTGCGCTCTCGTGCGTCGGGCCGTAAACGATCGAGAGAAAGTTCAGAGCCAAGGAGACGTCAAGGCGAATGGGGTTTGTCTAGTTCGAGAAGAGTTCTACGAGGCTTCTAAACTCTATAAAGATTGTAGTAGGATTCAATCGGATGTGTTTTTCAGGATTCTACAGGGTTTGGTACAGGTTCGGGAAGATGATTTCCGGTTCAGGTTGTGGGGCCTAAGTTTCAAGTTTGACCCAGTCTAGGTTTCGAGGGTGTAGGAGTTTAGGGTTTCGCGTCTGGGGTGGCGGTTTCAGGGTTTGCATTAGCCGCCACCTTATCCTTTCTTTTTTTCAGTGACAAGGCTCGTGGCTGCAGCGCAGCTCAAGTTCTTGCTGCACAGGGTTCCCGTGCGCTTCGCGCACAGGTGGGGCCGCCGTTCTGGGCGGTTCGGGTTTAGGAATCAGTTTAGCTTGAAGCTTTCGGGTGGACTGGTGACTAGTGACTATCCAAATCTCCTTTCCTGAAATGCAAAGCTTCGACGATGTTGATCATTACAGCTTACGGAATGTCTTCAGGATTCAGAGTGGTAGCGCCATCGTCGTTTCTACGATTCGGTCTCCATCTGTTGTACCTCTTAGAGGTAAGTTCACTTATATATATAAATATATATATATATATATATATATTTATTTATATTTATATTTATTCATTTATATATAGGTTGTTGGATCGTTCCGCTTCAACCAGACGTTGGAAGCTGGGACCCGCTGACTGTTGCCTCGGTATTCTTGGGATGTATAGGGTTTTGGATTCGAGACCGTTCGGATTTCGGATGTAGCGCGTCAATCTCGATAGGTGGCTTGGTCGTTTTCGTTGTCCCAGCCTGTTCTACAGAACTAGAATTTTCGGGTCCTCGGCCAGAGACTTACAGACACAGTCTAGTCTGCGCTTTGAGCTTTCGGCTGGATGTTCAGGGTTGGTTCACGAACCAAAAGAGCAGCAAAGAAGCTCACCTCTGGAAGTGATGCGAGAGATGAGAGGGAGACCGCTCCACCCCGAAATCTGATCCGGGAGCGGTATGTAGTATGTCGGAAGCCGTGACAATCCATCGCATGCAATCCGACAGCTACAGCAAACTACCGTCGGATCGCAAGCTTCCCGTGCAGGTCTTCCTGGCCTGGAGGACAACGCCACTTGATCGCAAGGTTTTCCTAAATTTGGGTCCGCTGCGGCGTCCAGAGTTTAAGAGCACAGCTCCCCCAAACCCTTCAACCTTAAACGTTAAACTCTACTTTAGCCCTGACCGATCCCTTGCATCTCCGTCAAAGAAATCCGGAACGAACCATCTAAGCAGTTGAACTGTGATAAACCCCAGCATGCAAGGCTCCGTCGGCCCCAGCAAATGCTGCTGGCGCTCTGGGCCCCACGAAAGGCTGCACGCTGGCTGAGGGCAAGGCGACCTCAGTTTCCTAGGCTTATGGTTTGGCTTCAGGCTTCAGGGCTTTCTTGTAGGATTTAGGGGAGATGGTTGAATATTATGCTGAGACTTCACAGGGCCTGATCGGTTTCGGGTCGTACGAAAAGCTCAGGGGTCAAGGGTTTCTTTAAGAACTCTGTTTGAGTGTTTAAGGTTCGTTTGACGATTCCTTTGTGGGGGTTCTGTTCGGGTTCTCCTCCTGTTGATGTTTTCGTTTTCTTGTTTCCTTTCTATGATAGGAACCTAAACCCTAATCCCTAAGCCCAGCTCGGGAGGCTCTTCGCGTCGTGGCGCCTCCTGGCTCGGGGCTGAGATGTCTTAGGGGTCGAAAGGTTTTTGAGAGGGTTAGTAGGATTTTTTCAGGGTTTAGTGGGGTTTACTGGGGTTTAATGAGGTTTAATGGGGGTTAGTGGGGTTTACTGGGTATTAATGAGAGTTAATGAGGTTTAATGGAGTTTATAGGGTTTAGGGCTGAGCGATGGACGACGGCGACGACCAGATCGAGGATGTCAGCGACGGCAGCAATAGAAACTACCATTATCGTCGCCACGATCTCTGTTCTACAGCCATCACACTCTAAACCCCAAGCCCGAAACCCTAAACCACCCCGAGCATCCTTTCTTCACAATGCGACCGACCTCCAAAAGGCAGCCCAGCTACATTCCGGGCGCCGCATCGCGGCAGCCAAAGCGATTGGAGGCCCATCCATGGTTTAGGGTTGAGGGCTTAGGGGTTTAGGTTTAGGACTTCTTTCACAAAGTTTTGAAATATAGTTGTCATGGCCCCCCAATGGCTGCCGTCAGGGTAGTTCCTATGTTGCAAGAAGAACCCTAAACCCTAAACCCCTAAACCCTAAACCCTAAACCCTAAACCCTAATCACATCGGTGAGTTCAGCCAGGGCCCTGTAGGACGGCCTAGCCTAGTCTTACGCTATGACAATACGGTTTAGGGTTTAGGGTTTAGGGTTTAGGGACATCCGATCTTGACTTCTCAAATTGCGGCTTAGCACACATGCTCTCCACCCTGTGTGCCTTTAAAGACGACTCTAGATTGGAAATCCTCGCGTGGCCGCGTATCCAAGATGTTCAAGACACAGCTGCAAACATGCCGGGGGGTTGTCTGTTGAGACTGCGGGGCTTGGGTGCTTCTACATAGCACCAGCGTTCGTAGGCTTGAAGCAACAGCAACAACAGGAGCTCTAATAGAACAGTAGCAGAGGTATTATTACCCATAGGCCCCATAGTAGTTCCTTTTTGGGGTTCATATTCTTTCAATCCTATAAGGTAATCCCGAAAAGGAACTACTATGGGGCCTTTGGGTAGCTATCATCTAAAGCCGCGAAGGCCCAAAATCAGTCGCGCAGGCCAAGCCTGCATGGCGCGCGCAGCTTTTGCTGCCCTGCAAAATGTCGCCGCAGAGGGCCGTGTCGCGGCCGTGGAGGCTCTTTCTCTGCAGTTTGCGTGACCCACAACGCCATCCATATATATATGTATATATATATATATAGATATAGATATAGATATAGATATAGATATGAATGTATATATATATATATATATTATTTATATATATATATATACATAGGGGGCCCGAAATCAGATATCTGTGGCACGCTCTATCAGTCTTTAGAACCACAAGCAGCACACATCCTAAGTGGAAAAGTCTGTGGACAGAACCTTACTGCTTGGGAGTTCTGTGACCCAGCTTGCATATTCTACAGCCCCGAAGAACCTTACCTAAAGCTCCTATACCCAACCCTAAACCCTAAACCCTAAACCCTAAACCCTAAACCCAATGCTCTCCTCTTCAACATCCCCACTCCTAAACCCTCTAAAGCTCCAGCTCCAGCCTGAAGCCGGAGGCCCTTTTCACAGGAACTTCAACCCCGGCACTAAATCCTGGACCCACAGGGTTTAGGGTTTAGGGTTTAGGGTTTAGGGTTTAGGGTTTAGCCCTAGCCCTGAGGAGCTTGCAAGCTCTCAGCTCACGGGCCTTGTCGACTGGCAAGGCGACCGATGGCGCAACAGGCTGGGAACTGCATGGGCTTACCAGGACCCTCGAGGTAATGTAGGGGCCTTGAGAATTGCCATTACTATTTTGAGGGCACCTTTATATATTTATAGTATAATGGGCCCCAAAACCCTATTCTAATTGTTACGGCGCCTATATTTACTTTCGAAGGGTTTAGGGCCAGTTTAGAGAGACCGTTCATGATGGGGTCATGAGCACGAAACTCTAATATAAGCCCTAAACCCTACAGAAAAACCCTTAACCCAAAGCCCTAAACCCTAAAGAGGAACCTTTTGGGTGCGCAGTCCAATCCTAAGAAGCCGTCCGCCGGCAGGCTCTTGGCATCAAAGCTCTTCGCAGCATGGCGGAATGCCGCTGAGCTCAACCTTTCGAGTTGGATATAGTTGATTGAAGGTCTTGAGCTTAGTAGACACCAAAGGCCATACTTTTGGGGGGACCGGATTGCTTTCCCTATGTTATGCCACAGGATTCAAAAAATACTAGTAATATACACCAACATTACCCAACATTATCTTCTACGTATTAAGGCCCCTTTATCTACCGGAAGTCTGCACATTCACGTCTGAAGTCTTTTTACACGTCTCAAGAAGCTTCCATGAGCCTAGGGATCGCAGAGGGACGCGAGACCTTGCCGGTGCTTATAAGGGAGAGTGGGAGAGTGGATCCCTATAGCAGGCCCTATAGGATCCCTAAAATTTTAAAGGTCTGCTTTAAGCACCAGTAAGAAAAAAGGCCGAGGGCATAGGACTACGCATTTGAGGGCATAGGGGTCTAGGAGGCATAGAGCTGTAGTGGCTGCGGTGGTACTGCCCCTGTGGTATTTCGTATAAGGCTTTCTGCAGAGTTCATTATCCGATTCTGGCGGGGATTAGCCACAAGGGAACAGTATTGCTGACAGTCTCAGGTTGACACTTTCCTGTCCTTGAAGCACAAAACCCCGAAACTCTAAACCCTAAACTCTAAACCCTAAACTCTAAACGATAAACTCTAAACCCTAAACTCTAAACGCTAAACTCTAAACCCTAAACTCTAAACGCTAAACTCTAAACCCTTAACCCTAAACCCTAAACCCTAAAACCCATCCGAAGACAGCAGAGGCGGTGCTGCGGCTTTCTTTCGTGCTGCATGCGGCTTTGAGCCGGGAGCTCCAAGGCGAGGGGAGACCTCGAGTTCAGGGTTTCGCTTTGCCCCTCGGAGCCTTGACATGCCCTGGTACGTTTAGGGGTTTGGGTTTAGGGTTTAGGGTTTAGGGTTTAGGATTTAGGGTTTAGGGGTTTAGTAACATCCACCCAACGCCAACTCGGTCCAACCCATGCCAACACGGCCAAGCCTGCCCAATGCCAGCACGTCATGCACAACTAAATCGCAAACTCCCACCGCAACTACCGTTTGCATGTCAAACACCTGCTGTCAAGGACCACGAGACCTCTATTAAAGGGTCCTCCGGTGGTGGTCTGGAGGATGAATTCGTAAAATGCCAACCTGCAACGGCACGATCCCAGACCCAGGTACCTGGTTATTACCCACCCTGAGGGTCCAAGTAGTCCTTATTTATGGCCCCAAAAGGCCCCAAAGTCCTTAAATAATGGGTACTTGGACCCTTAGGGCCAAATATTGGATGCTTTGAGCCCTCAACAAACAAGGTGCACCCTAAACCCTAAACCTTAAACCCTCAACAAGCCAGGGGCAGGATGCTTGATATTCGTTTTTGCCCGGGAACCTTCGGCATAGGTACCTGGGATCCTGAAGAAGTCCCGCCGTACAGGAGGACATCTTGCCAACAACTTTTGTCCAGTGAAGTATCCACCCCAATGTAGATATGTATGTGTATACATATATATATATATACAGGTATATGTATGTATGTATGTTGGTATGTTTGTATGTACGTATGTATGTATGTATCTAAAGATAGATAGATAGATAGATAGATAGATAGATAGATAGACAGGAATGTGATTTAACCCTGGAAGCCCGATCAGCACTCATGAAAGCCTTCTTGATGGAACCTTATAGGGTTGCCAAGTGAAACCTCAACCCACAAACCTAAACCCTAAAACCTAAACCCTACACCCTCAACCCTAAAACCTCAACCCAAAAACCTAAATCCTAAACCCTGAAGCCTAAATCCTAAACCCTCAACCCTAAAACCTACATCCTAAACCCTAAAACCCATAATCCCTAAACCCTAAATCCTAAACCCTAAACCCTAAACCCTAAATCCTAAACCCTTAAGACCCTAAAACCGCCACCCCGGAAGTCCGGGAGGCTACTGGTGGCTCCGCAACGCCGTGTTCGGGCAGTGGAGGCTGCAGCTACAGCGGAGCCAGGAGGTCAGAACCAGGGGCCTCTACGGTTGATGATCTAAATCCTTATTTAGGGTTTAGGGTTTAGGGTTCCGGGTTTAGGGTTCCGGGTTTAGGGTTTAGGGGTTTAGGGATGATCTAAATCCTTATTTAGGGTTTAGGGTTTAGGGATGATCTAAATCCTTATTTAGGGTTTAGGGTTTAGGGTTTAGGAATGATATAAATCCTTATGTAGGGTTCAGGGTTTAGGGTTCCGGGTTTAGGGTTTAGGGTTTAGGGATGATATAAATCCTGCATGACCTCAAGGACCCTAAACTACGGGTATTCTGGTGTATTCCGAGTCTATGGGAAATGCAGGATTTATATCATCAACAGTATTTTTTTGGGGGTTCCTTATCATAATGATATTATAGTCTACCCCACAACCCTAGTCTAATTATTAGGCCCCTACATCAGATTCCTCGGGGCTTCATGCCAGGTTGAGGGTTT
This sequence comes from Symbiodinium sp. CCMP2456, assembly GCA_905221635.1. Taxonomy (NCBI): domain Eukaryota; class Dinophyceae; order Suessiales; family Symbiodiniaceae; genus Symbiodinium; species Symbiodinium sp. CCMP2456. Next base: position 51,967 of record CAJNDV010017158.1, on the reverse strand, counting down.
AAGGAAGTTTGGGCGCGGATCCCAGGATTCTGGGGTATTAACGTCAGGGCTGAGGATCGAGGGATTTGGGTTTGCTTCCGCTTGTTTTTCAGTGTCTTAGTGATTTTTTCGGTGGTTTTCACTTAGGGCTTCTGAGTTCAGGTCCGGCCTCTTGGGTTGTTTTAAGGGTTGCTCTCCGGCTTCGGTGTTACAGGACTCATGGTTTCGCACTCACATGGTCATTGCTTTCCGCAGCCTCCGTGAAGGCTAGAGCCTGCGCAATCTGTGTAGGGTCGTTCGTTTTTGCCTAGAGCTCGTGAGATTCTGTCCGCCCACCTGCGAAGAGCGCCCATGTTACTTTACTGACTTTACTATAATTCCAATACATCACCAAGATATGCCACTTTTAAACTCCACACCGACAGCTGCAAAACCGAAATAAACCATAAACCCCAAACCCTAAACCTTGAACCCTAAACCCTAAACCCTAAACCCTCAACCCTTCAACCCTATAAACCCTAAACCCTCAACCCTCAACCCTAAACCCTAAACCCTAAACCCAACCCAGGAAGTCTCAGGTTCGAACCTGGTCTCGGCCGGCTTCTCTGATGCTGTAGGGGCCTATATGACTACCTACATAAGTAGTTCTCTAAATTAGGGTCCCGTCTGGGGCCCTTTTTATAAGAGTGCCGTACTATATTGGGGATCCAAGAAGGGACCCTAATTTAGATAAATACCTATTTTAGGGAGTTCCTTAGTATAGATAGAATATAAAGGGACCCCCCACAACCCTATTCTAATATTCAAGGGCCCTATATTAACCCAATTCCTGAGGCTCAAACAGCCCGAAAGCGCTGAATTAGTATGGCATTTGGGCCCAAACTCAAAAGTTGTTTTTGATATGAACCGTAGAGCCTCATGGAATGCAGAATATGAGTCCCTTTGAAGGGGTATTTGCGGGGTCCGGGGTTTTTCCCTGCATTAGGACAGCGCCCGCGAAGCGCACCAGGACCGGGAGACAACGCGGCTGTTCGACTTTCTACAAAGCTGCGTGATGTTGCGTGCGTATAGGGTTCAGGGTTTAATTGAGATGTCTAAGGCATTTTCGACCAGCTGTATGCAGATTGCATGCAGACTCTTGGTAGGACAGTGCAGGGTATCTGCCCGGCTGATCATGTTTTGTTTCCTTCTGCCGAGTGTAGACGACGAACACTGCAAGTTTTCCGTAGGTGTTCGACGATTGTCGATCTATCGGGGGGCACTTGGAGGCCCAGGGCACTTAGTAAGTCGGTTATAAGCATTATCGGGTTATAGTTGGGGTAACTCCATTTAGGGTGCTTATAGCTCTACTTATAACCTACTTACTAAGTCGCCTGGGCCTCCAAGCAG
>CAJNDV010017158.1:27334-43556 GCA_905221635.1 Symbiodinium sp. CCMP2456 | reverse complement strand
CCCCCCAAAAAAAAAAAAAAACCTTATTCCAATTAATTGTTAAGGCCCCCACATTATAGCGTTCATGCCTTTTCGCCAGGCTTCCAGCGACGTGTGGAATTTGTTGCCGGAAGCAACCCAGTCTATTTCTTGATATTTTTCCGTGTGAGGTGATTTTGTTCAGGATTTCTGCCATTATACTACTTTGGGGTTTCTTAGTCTAGATATACTATAAAGGACCCCAAAACCCTATTCTAATTACTACGAAGGCCCCTACATTATGCATGGGGCTTGCAGGGCCAGTAGGCCCTTGCCGCAGTCGCAGGGACTCGGCCGTTCATCTTCCTAAACCCGAAAGCACCGAAGCCCTCGACCCGTAAGCTCCTTTGAGCCCGGTATAAGTCTATCTGAAGTCTTACGTTCTGAACACTAAACTTCCGGCCGTAGATGTCAAAGGCTTCTAAGAAAAGCGGAGCCATATCAGCCCAGAATCGTACGCCCTACCGGAAATCCTAATCTGGAGGCGTCTTGCACTCCACCTCACCTTCCTCACACTGCAGGCTGGCAGCACGCCACTTCAGAGCTTCTCTTTCAATTGTGACTAGCTCTGTTGTTCTGTGTGTTAGGGTTTAGGGTTTAGGTGATTTAGGGGGTTTAGGGGTTTAGGGGTTTTAGGGTTTAGTGCTTGGAGTCCAATAGCTTTGACATCCTGCATTTGCTTTTCTTGTCCCTAGCAGCAACCTGCGGAGTTGTCAGGGTTTGACTGGGTTACAAATCCTCGTTCCTAAAAGGCCCTAATGGTAGGATCCCAATTATACCACCTTTGAAGATATCACCCTGTTATAAATCTCGGGGAAGCTAAACAATCAAGGGCAGATTGCAAGCCCTAGATAGAAATTCAACGCCCGCAAATGATGCCTACTTCGGGCTATTTAGAGCCTAGACCTCCTTTGGGGGTCTAAAAACGTCCATAACCCTAAATCCCTAAACCCTTGAACCCTAAACCCCTAAACCCAAAAGCCCTAAACCCTAAATAGTACCAGCTCAGGGGGATTTATGGGCTGGCGGGGGTGGAGGGGGGGAGGGGGTTTTGGGCCCAAGGTCCAAAAGCCTTGAAGAAGGAGTCCCGAGAGCCTTAGGGTTTAGGGTTTAGGGTGTAGGGTTTAGGGCTTAGGCTTGAAAGTTGAAAGTTTAGGATTTCGGGTTGAAGGTTTGGAGTGAAGGATTTCGGGTTGAAGGTTTTAGGGCTTAGGGTTTAGGGTTGAAGGTTCAGGGTTTCGACCGGTTTAGAGTATTGAGGTTTGGGGTGTAAGGTTGAAGGTGTTAGGGCTTATAAGGTTGAAGGTTGAAGGTTTTTGGGCCATTGGGCTGGTGGGATTGTGTTTTGCACTCTAACATTTGCGACCTGGCAGCCGCCGAACCATGTAATATGTACTTCTATGCACAACGATAGGTTTCTATTGTTCACCTTATGTTACTGTTCCGGATTATATGATTATGTGTATAGGAAATTGGACTCTACTTCCAGTGTATTGCAATAAAACCCTAAACCCCAAACACAAAAAACCCTTAAAACCCCTAAACCCTAAAAACCCTAAAAACCCTAAAAACCCTGAACCCTAAAAGCCCTAAACCCTAAAAACCCTAAGCCCTAAACCCTAAAAAACCAAAACCCTAAAAGCCCTAAACCCCAAACCCAAAAAACCCTAAAAACCCTAAACCCTAGAAACCCTAAAAACCCTAAACCCTAAAAACCCTAAAAACCCTAAACCCTATACCCTAAAAACCTTAAAAACCCTAAAAAAACCCTAAACCCTAAACCCTAAAAACCATAAAAACCCTAAAAGCCCTAAACCTTAAACCCTAAACCCTAAAATCCCTAAATTCCCTACACACCCTAAACTAAAGGTTACCACCTTTTTCGCTCGGGTTCGCGCGTCGTCCCTCCGAGGCCTGGCTGCCCGAGCCATGGTCGCGACAACTTTTCCAGAGCCACAAGGGCCCCTACCGGGTTTAGGGTTTAGGGTTTATAATTAGGTTTGAGGGTTTATAATTAGGGTTTAGGGTTTAGAATTAGGGTTTAGGGTTTGGGGTTAAGGGTTTTTAACTCCTATAGTCTCCATTGTCGTTCCTTTTTTGGATTTAACCAGTTATATATTAAGGATGTCACAAGGTATCCCCCAAAAGGAACTACAATGGAGACTACAGGTAGTCCCAAACCCCGGGTTTAGGGATAGAGGGTTTAGGGTTTAGGGTTTATAATTAGAGTTTAGGGTTTAGGTTTAGGGGTTTATAATTAGAGTTTAGGGTTCAGGGTTAGGGGTTTATAATTAGGGCTTAGGGTTCAGAGTTAAGGGTTTATAAGGAGGGTTTAGGGTTAGGGGTTTCTGCAGCCTCAGAATCCGAAATCCCAAAGGTCCCACACCCTAAACCCTAAACCCTAAACCCTAAACCCTAAACCCTAAACCCTAAACCCCTAAACCCTAAACCCTAAACCATGAAATCCTTAACTTTCGAGCTCGGCAGGCTTGCGCTGCTCGCGCATTTGATGCATGGTGTCGCAACTTGACTCAAGTGAATGGCTCGGTGTTGGTGGACGGTAGAGCAATGTCAATGCTTATGGGTCACTTGGACCCCAAATAACCTACCTTTTTGGGGTTCCTTATTATAGTTTCTTTTTCTAAGTCCTTGACAAGGTAGGTTCTTTGGGGTTAAGGTAGGGGTCTGGGACCATTCCCGCCCCTTGCTTCCAGCCACACCTGAAGTAGTTTGGTTGTCTTATTCTCGATCGGTTGAACCACAACCTGCACCCCCGAACCCTGTATACTTAAAGGTTCATGGGACTAAATAACTAGGGTTATTAATAAGGTAACTATACTTGTAATTACTTATCATCCCAAGTAAGGTACGTATTACCCTACTTCGGTAACCGCAAATCCTCTTCGAAGCTTGTGCAGTGAGCGCAGTTCCAAGATTCGGGCCCTCACCCTAAAATAAGATGTAGCTCCTCTATATCGTCCCGGTACAGAACCCTTACAAACGAACATGCTCTTGGGCATTCTGGGTGTATGTAAACTCTTTAGGCCGTAGAACTAGTCCGAAATCCTAAACCCAGATCACAACGTTGCCGTAGCGAAGGTAACGTGCTTCTGCAGCGTTCCGAGCAACACCAGGCCGGCCAGGGCCCACTAAAGCTTACAAGATCGAACCCTGTCCCAGAGCCTGCTTCAAGGGCAATTTGGACCGGGTCGGCCTGCAGAGGCTTTGTAAACGGACCCTCAAAAATGTGGGCTACATCGGCTTTCGCATGTCAGAGTCTTTGGCCCAATCCTTTGTGTTCCAAGTAGCTCGTAGGCTCCAAAGTAGTTCCTTTTTGGGATTACCTTTATAGGACCTTAAATATAGGCCACTAACAAGGAACTACAATAATTACAGCCTACAGGTAGCCCAAAAAGCAGTGTACGCTTTCAAAATGTCGAGACCCCGGAACTGGCCTCCTACCACATGAATTCTGACCCCTAAAGCCTATAACCCTACCTTAAGAACCCAGAACCCACTTTTTTGTAGGGTCCCTATAAATCCCATATTAGGGTTTATAATAAGACCAAACCCCTAAACCCCTCAACCCTAAATCCGAAGCCGTATTTCTCTCCATGAAAAGAAGGCAAACAGCAACGAGGACCTAAGGTTGACTTAGTCTTAGGAAGGCATGGATGGGATAGTTGAGGTCCGGCCGTGCTGTGATCAAGCCCCTCTACGGCGAATCCACCAAGCCCGAAGCTTTTCTACGGCCACACCACCAAACCCTAAACCCGATGCCTTAAAGCTGAAACCCTAAATTACCCTTAGCCCCAAGCTCTGGCCTAAGCCAGAAACCCCGGTTGCCTACGATATACTGCCTGAAAAGGCGAGATGTTTGGGGGCCTAAGGAAAGTATGTACTATATTCCCTAAACCCTAAACCCTAAACCCTAAACCCTAAACCCTAAACCCTAAACCCTAAACCCTAAACCATATGGTTACATGGACCCTTAGGGTTGAGCAGGCGCTTGCCTGCCTCCGGTGCTGGCGCGCAGCCAGCGCCCAGCGTCGCAGGGCCATCGCTGCAGCAGTCAGGTGCTGGAGCGTTTCGGGACTGCTAGGATTCAGTTGCGTGTTTCAGTTTATTGGTGATTCGTTTTGTTTATCATGGCTGTCGATCTTCAAGATTCCATACATACATATATGTATATCAACTAGTTGTTTGAATCTTTATAGGCAATCAGTCGGTTAAATAACTAGTCAATCAATGACTCAATTAGTTGGTTGATTCGTTATTTAATTTGTTAAGTAACAAGTTGAACAAATCAATAACTAATCAAGTACTTCATGGATGGATGGATGGATGGATGGATGGATGGATGGATGGATGGATGGATGGATGGATGGATTGATGAATGAGTGAGTGAATGAGTGAAAAAGTTTGAAAGAGTTAATGAAACCATGTATGATTGACTGAATGGTTGGATGAAGAAAGAATGAATGAATGCAGGAATTAATGGATGATTGAATGAACGAAAGAAAGAATGACTGAATGAATGCATGCATGCACGAGTCACTGAATGAATGGGTGGATGGATGGATGAATGAATGAAAGAACGAATGAACGAAAAAAAGAGCGAAGGATCGAATGAATTAATGAGCGAAGAAACGAATGACTGGATGAATGAACGCATGCATGAATTAACGGACCAATGAATGAATGAATACATGAAGGAATTAATTAATTAATGAGCCATTGAAACCCTAGAGGCGCAAACCCTAACCTGATAAGGGACCTTTAACTTTAACTGTCCTCGTGTCTCAACGGAGTTCCTACACATTTTATTTACGCGGCGAGGACTGTGATGATAACAATGAGGGTGGTGGCGAAGATCATCTCGATGGTGTTGATGACAACCAACATGAGTAGTTGTCAATATTATGGTCCTTTTTGGGGTACCCTAAATAATAGGTGCCGTATTATAATAAGGACCCAAAAAGGGACCATAATTTTGACAACCACCCACATGAGTGACTACCATGGAGAACAGCTCGCTGCCAAAGTGATGTGGGCTGACGAAGCTACTACTTCTGCGACTCTACTGCTAAACCCTAAACCCTATAAACCTTAAACCCTAAACCCTAAGCCCTAAACCCTAAACCCTAAACCCTAAACCGAGTGGAAGAGGGGTTGGGGGTTGGACGACCCTAAACCCTAAACCCTAAACCCCTCAACGACTTCGAAGCCTTCCAGCCTGAGTCCCAAGCCCAATGCAACGCCTGACGCGAAGCCTCCTTTTCAGAGGGTCTGTGACCGTAAAAACCCTAACCCCCCACACCCAACACCCTAAATCCGAGTCCTACGACCCTAAAGCGCTATACCCAGGAACCCTAAACGCCTTTCCGACATTCACTTCGGCGGTAAGAGTTTCCCTGAATCTCCAGTTACCTGAATAGTAGCTTGCTAGCCGTATGTAACAAAGTGACCCCATTCCCTAAAGCCCTCAAACCCCAAAGCCCTGAACACTAAAACCCTAAACCCTAAGCCCACTGTGTAGGTGGGTGGTTGTCAAAATCATGGTCCCTTTTTGGGTCCTTATTATAATACGGCACCTATTATTTAGGGTACCCCAAAAGGGACCATAATTTTGACAACTACCCAGGTAGCTGGCGCCCTTTGGGGTTTGGCAGGTTCCGGCAGCGGCGCTGGGTGCGGCTACTGGCCGCCGCATGTCGCCTCTGGTGCCTTGAGGCCAGCGTGCAAACAGGCTTCGTAACCCTAAACCTAAACCTATAAACCCTAAGGCCTAAAGGGCTTATTGCTTTGGGTTCAGGGTTTAGGGCTTTATTGGTGTCTATACGGATGCTGGTTGGGTTCTCGGGGACTTATAATATTTTTGGTGTAGAGCTCCAAAGGGGTTGAGTGTGAAAGGGTTCGGCTTCTTCACGGCTTAGTTTTGTGAAATTGTATGGTTTCGATGTGTTTCGGGTCTGGTTTCAAGGGCATGGCGATTTCGTGCTTAACTGGGCTTTGGAGTACCATACTTTAGTTTTTTTTTGGGACCTGTTCCTTAAAGGAACCATTTTGAAATAGAAGTCTATGCGTTTTTTCTCCCTGTTTACTTCAAAGCCCAGTTAAGGGCATGGAGAAGGAGCCGACTCTCAACGGCTTTATTCACGATCCGTTGCTGAAGATGTATGGTATTGAGTGCACTACACAGACAGGTTCTTTGGGGTCCAGGAATGGTTTATAGACGATCCGGGATGTGGGGCTTAGGGTTTAGGGTTTAGGGTATCCAGGTGCCTAACCACGAGTGGAACGGAAAGCAGTTTGACTTGAGGTGTCGGGTATCGGGTTGCTTGAGGGTGTGGGGCACATGCTTCGGGTTAAATGGTGGCTTGAGGGTTTCGGGTTTAGTGAGTGTCTCGGCTCAGGTGTGCTGGGTTAAGTTTAAGGCTAAGGTTTTGGGTTCAATGAGGGTTCAGGGTCTCGTGTGTCAGAGAGCATCTACCGGATTTGCAGACGGCTTCGTTTTTGTGGCATCCCAGCAGTGTCCCCATGTGCGCGCCAATCCCCTAAACCTCCAAACCCTAAACCCCTAATGTAGAAGCTTAATTTGGGCTTAAAACTATTGTTAGGGTTCCTTATTATACTGATAGTATAATTTCTCCCAAGACCCTATTCTAATCATTAAGGTCCCTTCATTAAACTCTAAACCCCATACACCTTAAAAAGCCCCGAACTCTACGGTCAGGCACCAGCCTTCTTGAAGCTTATGCTGAAAGGGTGCAAGTTCAATTCCGATGCCTTAAACTCAATCGGGACCTTGAGTTAAGACCCTGAAGGTTTAGTGGTTTAGGTTTTAGGGTTTGGAGGCAGAAAATCCGAATCTATCCGCTACCCCTGTGCTAATGCATGAATGCGGTTTGTATTGACATCTCAAAACAGGGTGTGGGAGTGTGGGATTGGGCTTCAAGGCTTTCACGCTTTGGGTTGAAAGCAACCCCAAACCCTAAACCCTAAACCCTAAACCCTAAACCCTAAACCCTAAACCCTAAACCCTAAACCCTAAACCGTGGGTTTGGGTGGCCAGGTTTATGACTTCAGAGTTCAGCACTTCAGCATGGGCACCTTTTGCGGAGCGCTGTGTTCGCCGAAGTTTCCGCAGCATCCCTCCCGTAGAACCCAGTACGCATATGCAGTGAAGAACGATCCGAGCTCGAAGCGTCAAAGAATCAGCTCTGTAGTTGATGTGTTTCGACCCTAAGACCCAAACAACCCCTTCGCGTAGGCTGCACGAAACGCCGGGAGCTTGGGATAACCTCAGAGTAGCGGGCTTTTTGTTCCAAGGCTTCAGGCCTACATCGCCCAGGATTTACGGATTAGGGTTTAAGGTTTAAGGTTTAGGGTTGTTCAGGGCCGCAAGTTCTGAGCATAAAGGCATGCAAGCTTAGGTTTCGAGTTCAGGTGTTGCTACCATTCACTATTGCCGATTTGGGGAGGTTGTTTGGGCATTGTGGTCCTTTCTGGTTTCGACGCCACATTTCAGGACCAGCAAGAGTGTCAAAGGTTTCTCCATCCCTACCGCCAACCCCGTCCAGATTCTAAATATCATCCCATACACCTATTGGCTCCATTGTAGTTCCTTCTTGGGGTTTATATTTAGGATCCCATAAGGTAACCCCAAAATGGAACTGCTATAGATCCTATGGGCAAAGACCAATGTAACGGTGATATTTCCTTTTCCAGGCGTCGGCCACTGGCGAGTTCCACACGGAAAGACCGACATCCCCAATCAGTAACGGAACCGAGCCCAGGCCATTTGCTCCAAAACGTAATTTAGGGCTACAGGCGAATTTACGCTTTTTAGGATTGTAGGGTTTACAACCAAATTTACGTAACTTGGGGTTTAGAGTCAAATTTGGGTTCCTGAACTAACGTCCTTTCTAAAGCCCCAACTGACTGGAAGTCCCTTGCGTACCAAGGCCGGGCCAGAGACATCTTGCACGCAATGCGGCGCCCCGGCAAGCTACGATTCAGATTGTTCTGAAGCCCCCAAGCCCAAAACCCGTAAATCTTCAGAATGCAAAGCCCTACTTTAAAGCCGAAAGCCATTAACAACTAAATCCCCTCCGTAAGTCCTAAAGCCCCCACCTTATTCAGGAATCTGCTTTCCAGAGAAAGTCTGAACATCCAAGCTCGCGCTTCAAGGGTGCTCCTGATTACCTAGACTGCGGCGCCTTGTTGTGCAGATTATACGTAAGTATAAGTGGGCTTCTCAGGTGATTGGACTTACAAGTCTAATTCTATCCTAAGTCCTCTGATCCTCTATGTAAGTACTTAAACCACAGTCAAATTTTGTGTGGGCTCTTCAGCTCTTCTTATGAGTCGAACCCTCATATGGGATGTATAAGGACCCTACAAAACTGTAGGTTTTCGCAGCTCAAGGTAGTGATGTAATGTACGGGCCTTACTAATTACCTATAGTATTTTGGGGTTCCTTAGCATAACTATAGTATACTATACCCCCAAACCCCAAACCCTAAACCCTAAACCCTAAACCCTAAACCCTAAACCCTAAACCCTAAACCCTAAACCCAAACCCTATTCCAACTATTCAGGCCCCTACAGTAGGCTTACGGCTCACGTCTCAAGCTTCCGATTTCTCCACCTTCGTTGCACTTCGAGTCGCCAAATTCGAATCACTCATCTACCCTTGACCCTCCCAAAACTTACCTTTTTCGATTAAAGGGTTTATGTACTATACATAATATATATATATATATACACATATATATATATATAATCAGGAGGCCTGAAGAAGTTAGGCTTTGGGGTGGTTAAGGTCAGGCTTAGGGTTGTAATAAAATTAACGGAACCTTGAGGTTGCCGTCCCTTCCCATAGGCCCCATAGTAGTTCTTTTTTGGGGCCCATATTTAAAATCCGTAATCCCAAAAACGAACTACTATGGGACCTATGGGTATACTACCACGGTCTTGTAACCCAGCTTTATACGTAGCTAGGTTTCAATAGGGATACAATCCCGAAGAGTCCATGAACTCATATAGTTAAAAAACTTGGGTCGTAACGTAGTTCTACCTGGGTACTTTTGGGCCAAAGTATCTACTTTATGGGTACGTACATGGACCCGTGTTGGATGATCCTCACCAGACAAGCCCGAAGTTGCTAGGCAATGTCTACATGGCAGACGCGCTTTACTGCCGGAACTGTGGTCTCCGACGCCAGGCAGGGCCCGCAACTTGCCTTTGCTCGACCGAATCTCCAGTATCTATCTATAACTTCGGCTCTTTCAATGTGCGAGTGTGTGTAGGGTTCAGAGGTTTCTACCAATAAGGATGCAGATTGTCTCTAGGACCCAGGTTCGTAGACAATTCACGGTTGAGCATTCGAGGGACACCCCCACCCCCACCCCCACCCCCACCCCCACACTGAATCACGACGGGTAAGCACCAAAGATTGAGCATGGGAGTTTATGACTATGAGGAACCCTTCATCTAGACCCGGAAAACCCTAAACCCTAAACCCTGAACCCTATCAGCCTCCAATCAGGAATCCAAGCTTAAGGAGGAAGGGCAAAGTCACTCAGATTCCAGTCGGGCCGCTGCAGCAGGTTTACTTGTCTCTATAGCTACCTGGACCCTAAAGAACCTACCTTTTTAGGGTTCCTTATTATGGTTTCTATATATAGGCCCTTAAAAAGGTAGGTTGTTAGGGCTAGTTCCTTTTTGCGGTTCATATTTAGAATCCTATAAGGTAATCCCAAAAAGGAACTACTATGGGGCCTATGGGTAATCCCTAAACCCTAAACCCTGAACCCTAAAGCCTAAAGCCTAAACCCTAAACCCAAAGCAGGTGATTAGGGGTTAAGGTAAGTCCAGCTGCACCAAGACAACATGTGCCTCCTTTGACTTGTCGGAGTGCGCTTCCCCAAAGACTTCGTCGAAGTGTTTGGCCCTCCAGGATGATAGCGGTTTAGGGTTTAGGGTTTAGGGTTTAGGGGTTTGGGGCAGGATTTAGGGGTTTAGGGGCTTGGGGTTTAGGGTTTAGGGGTTTAGGGTTTAGGGCTTAATGTCAAACCCAGCCTCGCTATCACGTCTTGGATGCCATGACCCTGATTGAAAAGCTGTTGAGGGTTTGGTGGATCTTACCAATGTACGAACCTGAAGATTCCGTTACCCATGCTGGATGCTGTGCACCAAATCTTGAAGATTGAAACTCTCAGACCCCATGACCTCATTGATTATGCAAGTTGTTACGTATTCTTGTGGTTATGAAAAGAAACATAGACCGAGTGCCGGTTGGCTCTTCATCGGAGGCGCGGAGCAACTCGCCTTCCAAGCGGCTTCTGTCAGAGCATCTCAGGCCGAGCACATCTGGGAGTTTCCGAAAATTAGGGGTATCTTATTTTGGGGGCCCTTATAATAAGGATCCTATTGTTTAGGGTACTATCTTGGGGTCCCCTATTTTCGGAAGCCCCCACATCTCTCTCGTAGATGCATGCACGATCTCTCGAATATTGCACATGGTGATTGCTGACATTCTTGCACTTGCTGCTCCTTACTCTACCCATGTGCCCCATAGTAGTTCCTTTTTGGGGTTCATATTTAGAATCCTATAAGGTAATCATAAAAAAGGAACTACTATGGGGCCTGTGGGTAGACCCTAAGACCACACACCCTGAATCGTTATTGCAGGGGGACGGCTTCACCCGCACCCCACGAGCCTGGGCCCTGTGAGGTTTGATTCGTGGGTTTAGTGGTTTATGGCACAGGGCTCGGGAACTAGGGGGCAAGGAGCGGGGGAGCAGGGATTGCAGGATTCTGCCTTGAGGTGGAGGGCTTGGGGAATAGACGTAGTAGCTGAATGAGTACACTTTACACACTCTTAAGGAGAATATGACGCTTCTAGAACTGAAATTTTAGCATTTTTGAGACTTATATGAACTCAGCAACTAAGTTACAATGCTTCCGGGTCAGAGTTGCACACTTTGCGTTTCAAGTTCTTAGGGTGCATGCAGTACAAGTCCGGATTGGTACAGGAGTCTCGAAGATTCATAGTAGTATTCATGGACATGAAAGTCTCTGACATGTGCCTCGACGGCATCACAGCCTCTCTTACCCGAAGGGTCCTAGGTACTGTCATGGGGGATACTTTCCCCAAATCATAATAACAATTTCTAATATAGAAACCTTACATTCTACATTCTACCATATAGGTACTTTGGACCTTGGGGTTCTATATGAGGTCAATATGCAAAGACGAAGGCCCAAAAGTCCGATAGAACCTCCGGCACCGAAGTTCTGTGGACCCTGAGCGTAGCTAAACTTCTTGGGCTCGACTATAGACCCCTTATATGTAATTCAGGGACCTAAATAATTACCTATACTTGTTGAGCGGTTCTTTAGTATAATTACAGTATCATGGGCCCCAAAACCCTATTCTAATTATGAAGGCCCCTTTATAGTATTTGTCGGAAACCAGGGTCCTGGCTGGATTTCATCGTACTCCTGTTCGCCGATTACAACATGACATAGCCCTGCATTTGTGACACTGTTCGTACGTAAACAATCTCAAGGCCCCCATATTACCACACATGGAATGCGCAGTGATCAGTGTTTCCGGCCTTGTGTGGCTTCGGAGGGTGCAGGGTCAGGACATGTGTTCACTTTTCAGAACCGCCTCGGTGTCAGCGATTGCACTATTGTCTACATGACTAAAATTGCGAATGAGAGAGCCTCACTTCTTACCCCTATATCGAAACGGAACACCGACGGTGGACCCCCAATCATCCCAAAACCCTACAGGCTCAAAGCCCGCAGCGCTAGACCAAACGCTTCCAAGTCCCCTTTCTTTGCTTGCCACTTCGCCGTTTGATCGCGCTTTCGGCTCAGAAGAACTGTCCCCGCCAAAAGCCCCGTGACTCTCAAAGAGGCGCGGCACTCAGAATTTTTTTTTGGGGGGTGCCTGTTTACGAATTTCAGAAGTACTAAAGGAGCCTAAATACTTACCAATACTATTTTGAGGGTTCCTTCTCAGAGTTATTATTAAGGCTTCTACATTATAGGGTTAGGGAGTCTAGATTTACGGCTTTCTGTGGGGCTCTGGGGTGGAGGATCGCAGTCTGAGTGGGGAGTGTGGCATGCTACGCCGAGGCATGGGCATACCTGTATGCCTGTAGACCCTAAATTAGGGTTTAGGGTTTAGGGTTTAGGGTTTTGGGATACTTTACAACACCCCCATTAGGGTCCCTAATGGGGTGTTGTAAAGTAAAATATAGGGGCCTAAAGAAGTTACCAATACTATTTTTGGGGGTTCCTTATTGTATTTAGAGTATACTAAACCATACGAAACCCGTTTAAGAACCCCAACAGAACCCTAGATTTAGTACAAAGGCTCTTTTATTAGCAACCCCCCAGCCCGATCCTAGAACCCTTCCTATCGAATCCTTGGAGACTCTTCAGTTCTCTCGGCCGTCGCCTGCACACAAGTGCCGCTGCACACCCAACTGATGCTCATAATGCTGGCCAGGGTTTAGAGTTTAGGGGTTTAGGGTTCAGGGTTTGGCTTTAGGGTTTAGGGGTTTACGGGTTCAGGGTTTAGGGGCTTGGGGTAGGGTTTTTTCACGCATTCGTTCCAGCATGGGCTTGGGGTTTAGGGACGGTTTGGAGTTTACTATTGGACCTTGAATGAATATCCTACCTTGTATACGGGATCCTTACTATGATCTCCTTAGGTTATTTGGGTTTCAGGTCCGACTGAGGCGCGTTGATATTTGGGGTTAAGGTAATATAGCAGCCTTAATGATTAGAACAGGGTTTGGGGGGTATATCATACTGTAATTATAATGCCCTGAGGGTCCATGTACCCAAATAGTATATACATTGGTCCCAAAGTACTTATATAGGGACACCTAAAGGCCAAAGTCTATCTCTTGGGGTACATGGACCCTTAGGGATAAGGAGCTCCCAAAACATTCTAATCATGAAGGCTCCCAAAAGCCATCGGAAAGCCTGACACCTCTGCAGGACCGACGCTGTGGTCAGAGCCATGGGTCCAAGGCACGCTTAGGGCTGACAGGGTTTAGGGTTTAGGGTTTAGGGTTTACGGTTTGGGGTTTATCCATAGGCCTTAAAGTAGTTCCTTTTTGGGGTTCAAAAATAGAATCCTATAAGGTAACCCCAAAAAGGAACTACTTTAGGGCCTATGGCAGGGTTTACCGGGCAAAATAGAATTCGAAGGTTTATAATAGGGGCGTATTGTCGGGTTTAGAGGTTTCCGGGCTCAGAGTTGAGGTGGGGGCTTTTGGGGAGGGAGTGTAGGATGAAAGGAGAAGTAAACAGAATGTAGTGTTTTGGTGTCGAGGCTTTGGGGGTTCCGAAGAAACCGCGACCCTTCTAAACCTTCATTAAACCAAATGAACCCCCAACCCGCCCCCCCCCCAGACCCCTAATAAAACCACCAAAACCCCGCTTCTAAACCCACCGACACATCCCGTCATTTGCAATAGCTACTCGGTCGTAACTAAACGACCGCGGCAGGGGGGCAGGCACCACACTCGGTGCCACATTATTACCTCGGGTCTAATTGTTGAGACTTAAACTGTTGGATTAGACAGGTTGGGGGCACGACATGCATGACCACGTGGTTTGGGATAACAGTGTAGTGTGCAGATGTTTGAACTCTGGGGTGGACGCAGGCATTGGATTTTTTCTTGCGGTGGTTTCAAGGCCCAAGAGCTGGATCGCCGGAGTTGGGCTCCTTAGGGGCATAAACAACTACCATGCAATACCAGTCTGGGGGTTCTTTATTGTGGTTGTAGTATGCTATACCCCCAAAACCCACTAATTATTAAGGCCCCTATATTAGAGAGGTTCTACCTCATACTTCCATACGCGAAGCCTGCAAAGTCGAAACGCGACCGTACGCAGCCATTATGGCATTCATGCATGGTTGCAGCAACTAGCCGGAGTGATGGGCACTTCTGCCCGGTGCCTGAGAGGTATTCGCAGGCGGGGTGGGTCGCATGTGTTGCCTTCCTTTTCCGCATGGTTCAAGGCGCAGCATGCATGTCACAAACACATGATGGAAAGCGTCATGTCGATGAACCTCCCGAATACTGATGCCTACCCGTCTTCATGTCGCCATTTGGATGCGGCGGGCCCATTTTAAATTTGACTTGCTGCATGGCAGCGCTGCTAGCAATTACTCTGCCGACCGATTGCATACTTGGCACTCTTGCCGCAGATAGACGCGTGCTGCCTCAGTTTGCCACACGTTCTCGCGGGTCTGATGATTCAGCGCGCGCAATGATATTTGCCTGCATGGTTGTCACAATTCTGCCGATGAAGCAGAAGTAGTCCTCGCCACAGTAGTCGTTGTAGTGGTCGTGGTAGTCGTATGCAGTCGGAGTCGTAGTCGCAGCCGAGCCGCAGCCGCAACGTGAGTAGTAGCAGTATAGTCGTCGTTGTAATAGTAGCAGTAGTGACAAGCAGTGGAGGTGGCAGTAGCGGAACAGGCGCGATCACCGAGGCCCGATCAAACAACATCATGTAATTAAAAACGAGCCGGCGAGAGCTATTTCAAAACTTCCACAAGTACAAGTCGCATCCTCTGTACACGAGAATGAGAAGGTGTGCCCTGTAAGCAGAGCCACGTCAACAAACATTACGTAACGTCGTAAGAACCTTCAATAGCCGCACTCCTGAGTGCTCATACCTTAAGGGCCAATGTGCCCGCGTAGTATATATACTTGGGCCATAAAGCATGAATATAGGGGTTAATGATTACTTTCAGGCCAAAGTGGCTCAAGCATATGCTATATGGGCACATGGACCCAAATCCCGAAGACTGGAACGTGACAGGAAACCTGCAGCGAACTATTTGCTCATGAAACATGCCGGCGCCGACACCTACGCCGTGGGACATGGCGCGGCTCTGGGTTTCGACCGCTTCAAATTCTGGAGTTTTTTTTGGGGGGGTCAAAAGCTATTTCGGGCTCACGAATGTTTCAGGGCCTCAAGTAGGGCCAGAGGCGCAGATTCAGACCAATTAAGAGATCAGGTGCGGAGGGTCCTTTATGGCTTTTCTTGCGAGCTGCATTGCGCAAGCTTCTCAAAGTCTTGAAATTTTTGCTCCTTTGCTTGTGCTGGGGTATAGGTCTTCACTTCATTAGCTTCCGAAGCCCCTTTTTGGGTAGAGAGGTTGCCTTCGCCGTCGTCCGTTCTGTGTTGGGCCGTGCAGCTGAAACTTGCGAGTTTTCTGGGCTACGGCTGAGGGTTTAGGGTTCAGGGTTTAGGGTTATAACATGCTGTTGCATGGGGCTTTGGGTTCACAAGTCTCTCCCCCGTCTGGGCAGTTGCCGCTGAAAATCAAGACTGAAGCAGCATCCAACGACGGTGCAGCGGTTATGCTGACCGGGTATTGCCGATCTGCAAGATGCTTCCCATCAGGACCATCAAGAGTCAAGAGGCAGACTTCTCCTAGCTACAGGTTTTCCCGTCTTCGTTTAGCTTGACCTAACACCAACTTAGGGTCGAGGGTCTGGGGTTTCTAGAAGCGCATTCCCCAAACCATGCCAGCAGAAGTCTTGGACGCAAGAGGCACCAAAGCCGACGGCACATCGATGCGGGGGCCTTGCTGCCAGGGCTTTTGGATTGAGGGCTTGAGGCTTTAGTACAGAAGCCTCAGAAGCTACTGTAGGGGGCCTTAGTAATTACAATAGGGTTTTGGGCAACTTCATAGTATTGTTCAAAAAAGGGGAACTTATAAAGAATCATATTGGTAATTGCTTAGGCTTCTACAGTACCAATACTCCTCCTCCGGGTCCAATCAGAATTCGTGTATCCGTATCACAAAACCTGATTCTAACTATCAGCTCTCGTACCCGGATAGCTGATTGTAGATCAGGAATAGAACCGTTTAAAGAACCCTTAGACCTGTTCCAAGAATTTAAGGCCCCCTAAACCCTAAACCCTAAACCTATAAACCCTAAACCCTAAACCGAGCCCCTCTAGGACTTCCGGCATTGGTGTGGGATTTTCCAGCTTCTCGGACCTTTTGTTCAGGATTACTTTCGGAGGTCGAAGAGGGTTTGGGGTGTCTGGAGTTTGGGGTCTAGGGTTTAGGGATGTTTAGGCTTGAAGGTTTATAGGGTTCAGCGTCAAGGGTTTGGGGTTCAGGGTTTAGGGTTTCGAGTTTAAG
>CAJNDV010017158.1:3461-27234 GCA_905221635.1 Symbiodinium sp. CCMP2456 | reverse complement strand
GTAGGTGCCGGCCTGAGTTGGAAGCTTTAGATGTCCCGGGTTTAGGGGTTTAGGGTTTAGGGTCCCGATAACCCCTAAACCAAAACCCCTAAACCCTCTCAACCCAGCCGAATTGAGCCGGGCGGACTTTCGTAGTGCCCCAAACTGCCAAAGCCTATGAGAGACCGCGCAAATCCCCAAGCCCTAGACATTGCCTATAGTCTCTGTTGTAGTTCCTTTGGCCTCATACAGAGGCTTGAATATGTGGACCAAGGCATTGGTGGTTCCTTTGAAAACATTTTCGGTTTAACAAAGTCTATAACTAGGATCCTTTGAGGTAACCCCAAAAAGCAACTACAATGGAGACGATAGATTGCCCTAGGCCCTACACCCCCAAGCTTACCATAGGTAATGCCTCAACTCGAAGCCCCAACCCAAAACTCTAAAACGCATTAGGCCGAATTCATAGGGGCTTCGCTTCGTTTCGTGCTGAGGGTGCTCAGGGAGCTTTAAAGGTGCAGCCAGCAACTCTCTTGCGATCAGGGTTTCGGTCTTCGGAAGCCTTAGCTTAGTGATTAGTGTGTGTTTTGGGGCTTTTTAAATTGGGGTTCGGCTTTGGCGTTCGAGGTTTGGGGGTTGGCGTCTGCAAATTATTGT
Organism: Symbiodinium sp. CCMP2456; assembly: GCA_905221635.1. NCBI lineage: Eukaryota > Dinophyceae > Suessiales > Symbiodiniaceae > Symbiodinium > Symbiodinium sp. CCMP2456. The sequence goes on along the minus strand of CAJNDV010017158.1, from coordinate 26,598 downwards.
GGGGCCATTTCGAGGGATTTTCATGGCGTTCCAGGGTTGAAGGATGCGGATGTGGCGACCGGAAAGGTCCACGCAACTTGCTGGACGAGACGGTTGCGGCATAATATAGGGGCTAAATAATCACCTATACTATTTTGGGGTTCCTTATTATAATTATAGTATAATGCCCCTACATTATGAAGGTTTACGGTTGCATGCAAGGTCGATTTTGTTTTCTGGAAGAGGGGGTGGTAGGGTTTTGGGGCTGAAAGAAGTCACAGGCAGGCTGACCCCGGATGCTAAGCCCGTTGTCCGTTGACTGTCCAGGCACGACCAGAGGTTTATATTGTACAAGAGACCGCATCGTTTACACTGCCGGTGCTCCGCACGTTTCAGACCTTGCAACTCCAATAGACCTTCCCCCACCACCACCACCACCACCACCACCCACGGCTTTGTCCTGACTGCTGTAGGAAATGCGGCCGAACACGCCACAGCCGTGACCAGTGCCACGAAGGCAGGTGTGGTGCACAGGGGCTGGTTCCCGGTGTAGCCCGACCAAGCGAGACCAACACCGATTCTTCGTGGGCTTTAGACCTGCATTAACACGCCTTTTAACCCTAGTGCTACATCAAGTTTGAAGCCTCAACCCTAAACCCTAAACCTTATAGCCCGTAAGATATGTTTCGAATGAATCTCCACCGAGACCGCGCTACATTGGTCCTATACCGTGAGCTGCGGCTTTCGGTTAAAACAGGGACCCTATTGTTTAGAACTTGCCACCTCCTTTACCAGAGCCCTTGGCCTGGCTGCTGGCATTCTTGCCTTTTCCTTTGCCTTTCCCTTTTCCTTTTCCCTTCTCCTTGCCCTTGGGTCTGGGCGACCGAGATTTAGGGTTTAGGGTTGTGGCTTATTTAATACTATGACCGCTAAACCCTAAACCCTAACTATAGAGGGACTAAATAAGCGGCCATGATTACGAATCACCGAACCATTGAGGCCAATATCTTGAGGGCTGAAGGTTTGGGACCAGGTTCTTGTTGGGTTGGTGTCTCAGGCTTTCGAGTTCTATTTAGGGCTCAAGGCCTTAAGGTTTTAAGGGCTTAAGATATTAGTGTTACCAAGGTTTCAGGGGTTTGAGAAGTTTAGGGTTTTAAGTGTTGAGGTTTTAGGGTTCAGGACTCTACTTCTTGATAGGGTCTTGGGTTCAGCATTTGTGGTTTCAGGGTTGGTTTTAAGGTTTGTGTTAAAGCTCTCTGATGGATAAGGTAAACTCCAGATGACTCTCTCAGAAGATTAGAAAATCAGCACAACATTGAGGCCTGAATAATTAGAACAGGGTTTGGAGGTATAGTATACTATAGTCTATAGTTAGAATAAGGAACTCCAAAACCCTATTCTAATTATTAAGGCCCCTACATTAAGGCAGAGCTTTCAGACGTTAGCTTCAGCTTCCGGAATCCGAGGAGAGTGCCGCACTCCATGCATGGAGTTCAGGGAAATATCCATGCACATAGTCATAGGGTCTGGGGTTTAGGGCTTATGGTCTAGGGGTTTAGGGTTTATGGGGTTTAGGGGTTTAGGTTTTTAGGGGTTTAGGGGTTTAGGGGTTTAGGGTTTAGGGTTTAGGGTATAGATATGTGAAGAATGCAAACACTGGAGAGACAAGGGTGCTAAACATGTAGGAATGCAAGCTCATACAGCACCATTTTGGCATACCCTCCGTCTTCACCTGTTTATACACGTTTATCAGCGAGAGGCACATGCCGGTTCAGCTATGTATGGTGGGAGTAGGAACAGTAACAAGAGATTGCCAAACCCCAGCTGGCCAATGTCACAACAGTGGCAATAATAAAGCGACAGCAGAGCAACGATAGGAATTGCTGCCATCAAGCGCATCTTACCCCATGCCCCTCCCTACCATCAACCCTAAACCCGAAACCCTAAACCCTAAACCCTAAACCCTAAACCCTAACCCTACCCTAAACCCGAAACCCTAAAAATGAGGGCATGATGGACCTCTCCCTGGGCGTCGCTGCCGGGGCCACAGAGGGTCTCTTGTGTCCTGTCCCTGAGGCTTTCGGAAGTCGTGCTGGAGGCTTGAAGGAAACACCTCAGCACCCTAAAGACTCTGAGACCTACCTGTGAGCCCAAAAGACCTACCTGTTTGAGGAACTATATATATATATATATATATATGTATATAGAAACAATAGTAAGGGGCCCTAAAATGGTAGGTCTTTTCGGCTACAGGTACCACGTAAGGGCTACTCTTAGTGCTCCAAAAGTTGAAAGAGTGTAACTTTAAGGGTTTAGGGTTTAGGGGTTTAGGGTTTAGGGTTTCGGGTTTAGGGTTTAGGGTCCTGCAATTTCGGGGGTTTCAGAGGTTCTTGGCTCGAGGCTTTGCTGAACAGGGCTTTCGGGGGTCTGCCGTTGGGGTATACCTATAGTCTCCATTGTAGTTCCTTTTTTGGCTTAACTATATATATATATATCAAAGATTTTATAAGGTATCCCCCAAAAGGAGCTACAATGGAGATTACAGGTACTTCGAGATTATCACTGAAAGCAAGTCGTGATGTTCTTTCTCATTGACTACTTCAGGCCTGTGCGGTTCTGCACACAGCCCTAAATGTCGCCCCTAAACTTTAAACCCTAAACCCTAAACCCAAACCTCAAGCCGAATCAACGTTTTTGGTAGTTCCCGACTCCGCAAGACAGCTCTGACAGAGCCCTTGAAAACAAGCCATAACGAACCCAGGGTGCCCTAGCTGTTAAGCTACCCCAAGCCCTATAAGCCTAAAACCCCAGTATCTCTCTGTCGTACGCATGTTTCTCGAATCTGTGAGTGCGTCGCTTTGACTCAGTCCGCCACCGAAAAAGCCCCAATCTCCAAAGCAAAACCCTAAGGGTCCATGTACCCCAATAGATATACTTTGGCCTTAAGGTAGTCCCTATATAAGTATTTTGGGACCAATGTATATACTATTTGGGTACATGGACCCTCAGGGAAAGCCTTCGGATCCACCCTAAAGACCAACTCGAGGTCGGCTCTTCCACGCAGATAGCCCTCTTCGTCGTTCCCTGCGCAGTGGCTTGGCTGCCCTCCAACGTTTGCAAGTCATTCGGGGGGTTTAGGGTTCAGGATTTTTCGGGGTTTAGGGTTTAGGGTTTAGGTTTGAGGATTGGGGTTACCTTTGGTCAGGCTTTCGCGCCGGGGATCGTATCGTTATTCATGCAGGGTGTTAGGGCCAAAAGGTTGAGGCGTAGTAACACTTACTCTATCGAGTTCCGGTCCAAACCCAACATCTTTGTAGTTTAAACCCATACCCCTAAACTCTAAACCCCTAAACCCGAAACCCTAAACCCCATACACGACACCTCTGCCCTAAAACCCGGAAGCTGCAAACCCTGAAACCCCCAAAACCCTAAAGTCCTAAATCCTAAAACTCTAAACCCAAAGGCTCTCACCCCCTTTAGAACCCTAAACCTTCAGCTGTAAGCCCTAGAACCTTTAAGCTCTCATCCCCTACAGCCCTGAGACCTACAACCCTAAACCCTTAAAGCAAGGCTATTTCCCATCTCCCCTAGTCTAGGACATTTTCAGGTGGGTAGTTACCGTTATAGGAGCCTTACTGAAGGTCTATATACCTTATAGAAGCCTGGTAGAAGCCCTGTATACCCTAAACTCCCCACCTGTAGTTTCCTTTAAGCTAGACCGGAAGCCAGGAGACTCAAACACGGATAATCGACTCTAAACCTGACCTGGAACCCTTAATCCTATAAGCACCCAGGGCGCCTATAGGGCTCTAGGGTTTAGTGAGGTTGGGGGTCGAGGGTTTGGTGAGTTTAATGACTTTAGTGAGTTTAGTAAGTTTAGGGTTTAGGGATTTGGGGCTTTGGGTTTAGCGAGTTTCGGGTTTAAGGTTTAGTGCGTTTAGTGAGTTTGGTAAGTTTAGGATTTCGGGCTCAGGGTCTAGAGCCTTACTCCCTCAACGCCCTACGACGCCCAATCGTACTCCCTGAAATCATAATACTATAGTTTTGTAAGAGAGTTTGAACATGCCCAAGCTTAGACAACGAGAGTTCAGGCTTAACCCCAAACCCTGAAGCTTAAACCTGCGCGATCCTAATCCTCGAGATGCTGACACCGAGACCCTTGTCTCCTCCTCCTCAAAGACTGTCCCATGTAAAGTCACCACAACAGTGCCCCTTTTGAAGGCATACACGTCCCTTAGACTCTGACCCCTGCTATTCGGGGCACTCTAAACCCTTATAAGCCCTAAGCCCTAAACCCTAAAGCCTAATCCTCCACCCTACTCGAAGGTGCTTTGGGGTTGGATCTTCGACAGCCCCATGACGCTGAGCTTCCGCAACTTTGACACCGCCTGCCTGGGCCTCACAAGCCGGCTTTTGCTGTTTGAGGCTTGGGAGATGTAGGAGGTTTCTAGAGTGTTCGAGGCTTCAGTTTTTGGTGTTGGATTCTTTTGTCGTTTCTGTGGAGGATGGGCTTTTGGGGTGTTGGTATTCAATTATTCTCCGAGTTGGCGTTAAAGGCAGGTTGGGGCCTTAAGTAGTGGGGTTTCTCAATCGCGCTTGATCCTATGCCCTAAACACTAAACCCCCCGACTTGAAGGGTTTAGGGCTCAGGGAAGCTTATTCCGCCTTAACCCTGCATGACTGCGCTGTTCTCTGGAAGGCTTTTGAACCTTATAAGTGCCGAGCCTCCCAACGTCAGGCAAGTAAACCCTAGTTCTTATAATGTATAATCCCTGGACCCACGTTGGTTCCTGCCAACTTTCAGGACTCCTGGTCCTGAGTTTCGCAACTGTTGGACACTTCCCCGGTGAAGGGGTTTTAGGCTTTGGGGTTTACATGCTTGGGGTGTAGGGTTTAGATGGTTAGGTTTAGGGTGTACATGCTTAGTGTTGAGGGTGTAGGCCAGTCGCATATGTTATGTCAAGAGTATGGTTGCTAAAGGTTTAAAACACCAAGCCCGAGAGCAGTCATCCGATATGGAAGTCAGCAGAGGACCGGATTGTGGCTACGTGTTACCCGGGCAACGCTTGTTTACTTGTTGTTGATGGACCCTAAAGACTAAACCCTGAACTCTACAGCATTTCTTTGGGGAGTTTTGGTAAGATTTAAGCTTGAACGGCGACGTTTCAAGGCTGCCTTAGAGATTCTTGAGCGAAGTGATCTAAGAGCACCCTAATGCCCAAACCCTGTAACTCTGAAGACCTTAAACTTGTGCTCAACACACAGCAGGATCCTAAGTGTTTGAACCTATTCTGGAACACTGCCACGAGATGCTTAGCACTATCAGACTTTAGTGGTTCAACAAAGACCCAAATCAGCTCGACGTCACTGTTCGGCAGTTGACTGTAAAGCCAGCCTTCCAGAAGGCTTCGTGTTCTTGAAGCGGAAGAAATCCTTCAGCAAAGCCAGGACAATGATTTCTTACGCCGCGCCGCCATTTAAAGGACTGCGTCACGTGGCGTCGCAAGCCATCACGCTGATGATGCGCATGATTTGGGACAGACCCTTCGGGTTACAGTCCATACCCCAACTATGGGCGGCAATGTTTAGCAAGATTCAAGCAAGTTAACCTCAAACCCTCAACCCTAAACCCTAAACGATGACATCGTGGGATTCTTGAATTTGGTTTCTCACGATGTCGTAATTCCTACGTAGCATCTTCGAAAGGCGACAAATCACCAGACCCCAAGCAAATTGTCCCACATCAACGGGATTTGCCTATGGTCTCCATTGTAGTTCCTTTTTTTGGGGTTACCTTATAAGATCTTAGTTACAAAACTGGTTAGACCAAACAGTGGAACTTGAATCGAGATTACAGGTAGGGTTTGGGGAACCGAAAGCCGCTAAAGCCCACGAAACCCAAAACTCCTGAGCCCTAAAGCGCACGCCGCCGCCTGAAAGCAGCGAGCAAAGGCCAGATGGTCACTGTCTTCTTAGTGTCGCAGGCGGGGCAACTTGCTTCTTGAGCCGAACATTGATCCTTCCCTGCTGAATCAAAAACTCCCTAAACTCCTTTAGAGATGATTCCCGACCTTTGAGACTAGTGGTTTATACACTCATGACTCATGAGGTCTATGGGGGAACCTAGACTTCGGAAGTGTTGAGTTTAGGCGTGTTGTCTTATTCCGGCTTAGGGCCCCGAGCGAGGCGAAAAGCAAACATCAGGAACGGTGCGCCCTAAACCTGCATCCCGAGCCCCCCAAACCCTGAAGTTCTAACCATGGCTTGTCTGGGTCCTTGTTGGACACATTTTTACATTTTTGCCATACAAAAACCCAACAAGGATGAACAATGATCATTTTTAATATAGCCCCAATAGGGAACCACTTGTATTTTGGAGTTTCATGGGCAGTTATAAGTGGGGTTAGAGCTCCTTTCGTATGGGTTATACTGTAATATAGCTATCCTACTTGTAACTCGACCTATAACTGACCATGAACCTCCAAGTAGGGTCCCAAAAGCCTACTCTAAATCTTAAGGCCCCTTAGGAGGACTTCAGGTAGGTTCAGGGGCTCCCTCCCTATCTCAAGAAGCCGAAGAAGAAGCCTAGTCATCAATAGTTATACAAAACGAAATTTCAATAGTAGGAGTAATCGTAAACATATACTAATATTAATAGTAATGAGAATACTGATAATAGTACAGTGACTTAGTATACAGATAGACAATATAGAGAAAACAATGTATACATATATATATATATATACATATGAGAATATAACATTTTCCTTCAGCAGGTGCTTCAGCATGGCAACACGAACTGGCTGCACCTGGGACTGGTGATTCGGGGGAATTCAACCGTAGGGTCGGCGTAGGGTAGGGTTTAGGGTTTAGGCTTTCGGGTCTGGGGTTTAGGGTTTAGGGTCTAGGGTTTTACTAAACCCCAAAGCCCAAACATTAAACAGTCGAGAGTTATAGGGGGAGTTCTCTAAATTCGGGCCCCTTGGAGGTCCCCCAAAATACTGTTGATGGACAAAATTCTGCATGAGCCAAATATAGTAGAGTACCATAAATCCCATAGTTTAGGTATATAAGGTCATGCAGGATTTTGTCCATCAACCGTAGTACTGCACGGCACCCTTGTAAAAAAGGACCCCCAACCCTAAGGGTCCATGTACCCAAATAGCATATACTTTGGCCCCAAAGTACCTCTATAGGTATAGGGACTACTTTAAGGCCAAAGTATATACTATTTGGGTACATGGACCCTTGGGGCAATTTAGAGAACGACCCACAGAGCTTCGGGTTTAGCGCCGGCAAAGGAACCTCTCCCAGTGCTTTGGGCTCCCCCAAAGCCTGTTCCCTAAGGGTCCAAGTACCCAAATAGTAGGGTTTCAAGGTCCAAAAACCATTCAGAGTATGGATTTTGGGACCTAAAACCTTACTATTTGGGTACTCGGACCCTCTGGGGTTGGGTCCTGATGCTGAATGCATCTCCCGCATTAAACGCGTTTTTTAGAGATGAGGCTTTAGGGTTATAGGGTTTCATCTCCCACGTTCAACGGTTCGGCGGGTTTAGAGATTAGGTTAAGGAATCAGGGTTACAGCTTAAGAGTTCTTCGAGACGATAACATGAGATTAGCATTGCATCTACCGGTTCTCATGGTTTGCGGGGCCTACATGAACTGGGATCATCGTAAACCTACGTTCGGAAGAATCGCCAAAACCCTGAACCCTTAACCATAGACGCCGGGTTCTTGTCAACGAACTAGCTGAAGGTTTGATGATACCTGGAAAACTAATTCCAGCTACTATGCATCTTGATTTTGGTAGATAAAATCAGGCTCCGTCACTTGCTTCAGAACCCTGATAGCAAGTCCCTGCAGGACGCTACGGAACCCTTAGCCCTTCAACAAAGAAACCCTGCAACAAAGACCATCACAACACCTCTGAACCCGAATCCTGGGTACTATAGGAGCCTAAGTAATTACCTATGTATATTATTGCGGGGGTTCCTTATGAGAGTTGTAGTATAATATCCCTGAACCCTAAACCCTAAACCCGAAACCGAAACCCTAAACCCTAAACCCCTAAAGTCTAAACCCTATACCTCAAGACACCATTCTAATTATTCAGGCCCAATACATTACACCTTGGTACAGTCTTCAACCCAAGGGTCTGGTACTGCGCGTCTTACTTTACTTGGAGGTTCACGGGTAGTCAGAATTGGGGTGTTGTTAGTCCCCATATGGGAGTTTCCGAAAATTAGGGTACCTTATTTTGGGGTCCTTATAGTAAAGAACCTACTATTTAGGGTACGAAATTAGGATCCCTATTTTCGGAAATCCCCATATCTAGGTCATAACTTGTGGTAGCTTGTATAACTACACTTACCTTACTGTAATAAAATCTGCATTTATAACTACTCATGAATCTTCAAGTACTCAACCTCATGCTCTCAAACCTGCAAGCAAAGAGCAACAAGGGTCGAATCATCATTCGTAGCCGATGTCAGTAGTGAAGAGCAGTAAGCCCAGCTTCATTAAGGCATGGGGTGATGCTGATGACGCCTTTCCCTCAGATCGCCGGGTTGACATGTGGGGGTTCGTGGCTGGGTTGAGGGTTGAGAGTCCCAGTTGACGGTCGCAGACCTCGACCTTTCTGAAATTCGGGGTTGCTAGGGTTGAGGGCTCTGGGTGCTTGAGCCTAAACCCTTGTAAGCCCTAAACCCCATTGGGTTTCGATTTTCTTGTCCATCGCATGCCCTGCTCTAAGACTGCGAGGACTAAGCGCTCACGTACTCATGTAGTATATACTTTGGCCTTGCAGAAGTCTCTATATGGGTACTTCAGGGTCAAAGTATGTACTATGAACGGCCTGGGCCAACGGCTGTTACGCCCTATTGAATGTCCTACATTATAAATAACCCTTAAATGAGTAGACCCTACATACGCTACACCACCTCCTAGGCCCCGTAAACGTTCTCTTGCAGAGCCTAGAGATACATCCTAAGCCGAATAATCAACTTTCTCGAGCATACCTTAAACTCTAAACCCTCAACTTCTAAACCTCAAACCTAAACCCTCAACTCCTAAACCTCAAACCCTACCTGTAGCCGAAAAGATCTACCTTTTTAGGGCCCCTTACTATGATTTCTATATATACTTCCTTAAAAAGGTAGGTCTTTTGGGCCACAGGTAAACCTTAAACCCCACACGCAGCCCAGGACCTATTTCCTTATCGCTGCCATCTCCTGGTTTATTCCTGAGACGTCGTGAGACGCGCCATCACGGGAGAGCAGGTATTTAACTGGGTTCTGGAGTACCATACTTGAATACTTTTTTTTGGGACCTGTTCCTTCTGGCCTTAAGGGAACGATTATGAAACTAAAGTCTATACCTTTTTTCTCCCTGGTTACTTCAAAGTCTAGTTAACTACCTGACTGACTAATTAACTTGCTTAGACTAGCTGGCTACTATAGAAGCCTAAATAAATACAAATCTTATTGCCTAGGTTCCTTGTCATAATTACTGCACTGTAGAATATACCCCTAAGACTAATCAGGCCCCTACATTAGCCATAATCAAACCCTGACTTCGGTAGTTAGGGTGGGGGTTTAACAGCTAAGCCCCCAAACAGCAGCCACTTGTCGGCTTCTAGCCATGGAGTCTCTAATACAGAAACCTAGAAGAATTACCAATATTATTTCTTAGGGTTCCCGGTTTAGGGTTTAGGGTTTAGGGTTTAGGTTTTAGGGTTCCTTCTCATAGCTACAGTATAATAGACCCCAAGACCCTATTCCAAGTATCAAGGCACCTATAGTATGCACCTTCGTTGCTCAGGCAGGGGTTTGGAGCTTGAAGATTGAACCCGGAGCCCTGACTAAACCCCTACATCCTAAGCCCCTAAACCCCAAACCCTGAACCCTTAAACCCCTAAACCCTAAACCCTAAACCCTTAAACCCCTAAACCCTAAACCCTAAACCCTAAACCCTAAACCCCTAAACCCTAAACCCTAAACCCTAAACCCATGGGCTCTTGGGGGTTTTAGCATCCAAGCTTCGAGTTTAGGGCTTCGGCGTTTGGGCGTTTGGAGCTTTACTTAAAGGATCGTGGGACTTAGTAAGCCGCAAAACCCTTACCCTAAACCACCAGGTATCCACTATATAGGGCCTTAGGGGCTCTAGTACCCTATATAGTAGGTCATTGGGGGGTTAGGGTTACTTAAAGGATCATGGGACTTAGTAAGTATGGTTATAACTCAGGTAGCTATACTTATAACCCCAATTAGGGGACTTATAACCTTACTTGCTAAGTCCCATGGTCCTCCAGGTAGGTTGTAGGGTTTAGGCCTTATAGCTTTAGGGGTTTAGGGTTTTAGGGCTTTGAGTTTAGGGTGCAGGGTTTTCGGGCTTCGGGTTTGAGAGTTTGGGGCTTAGGGTTTAGGGGTTTAGGGTTTTGCGGTTTTGGGTTTAGGGTTCAGGGTTTTTGGGTTTTGGGTTTAGGGCTTTGGGTTCAGGGGTTTAGAGTTTAGGGTTTTAGGCCATTGGGTTTAGGTTTCGGGTTAGGGGTTCGGGGTTTAGGGTTAGAGTTTAGGGGTTTGGGCTTTGGGTTTAGATGTGGACTTCATGGATTGTAGGCAGCGGTCGGATGCTGTAGCTTTGTCCGATCTTCACTTGTTGCCCTCTAGAGCCACAGAGCATCCCATAAGCATCCATCTACATCTAATAGTCAAAAAATATAGGTGGGTCGGAATCATCAACAATTTGAAGTATCCCCTCATTATAGTGCCTTTATTGCCACACTGATATTCGACCCCTCGCCCTCAACAAACAAACATATGCCTATGATTATACAGCACACCTTGCATCCGCATGTCAACAAAGTAACTGTTGCTTGGGCCTTGACGAGGTTCCCAAAGTATATACTGCACCTAAAACTACCATATCCTACTTTGGTTGCGGGTTCTTTGTACAAACCCTCATATCGAACTGGTTCTTTAAACTTTATAGAACCCCTTAAGCTCTAATCCCTAAACTATCGGGTAAGCCCCTAAACCCCTAAGTTATGTACGCCCTAAACCCTAAACCCTAAACCCTAAACCCTAAACCCCTAAACCCCTAAACCGTAGACCCTCAACCCTAAACCCTACATCGGCCTTTCGGGATCCTCATACAAACGGGGCACCCAGACCTCCAAAACCCGCGAAAGCGAAGCAGGGTTTAGGATTTAGGGGTTGGGGGTTTAGGGTTTGGGGTTGGGGGTTTAGGGTTGAGGGTTTGAGGTTTAGGGTTTAGGATTCAGGGGTTAGGGCCTAAGTAAGCTTATAGTGATGAGGGTTTAGGGATGAGGGCTTAGGGGTGAGGGCCTAAGTAAGGGCTTATAGTCATGAGGATTTGGGGATAAGGGCTTAGGGTGTCAGGTGTAAGGTAGAAGGGCTTTTCGATCTCGGCGAATTTTCGATGAATCTGAAGCCCTATCGATCGCGGGGGTCTTCCTTGTTCCTGAGACTTGAATAAGGGTTGTGCGCTTGCGGGCTTCGTTTCTGAACAGTTGGTTAGGGCCTGTAGATTTCTATGTTCAGGCCCTGCATTGAACAGGGGTGTGGCTTGTGGTGTTGCATATTGAACAGCGGTGTGGCTTGTGGTGTTGCATGATTGTGCATTCTGCTCTTACTCATCATGAACCTGTAGTTGTGATGATTGTTTCCATCACGATGGGTATCACCACCCCGACATCGACGATATCATCGTCGCCATCATCACCATCTTCATCAGCATCATCACCATCATCATCATCTTCATCATCATCATCATCATCAGCATCATCATCATCATGATCATCATCATCATCATCATCATCATCATCATCATCATATCATCATATCATCATCATATCATCATCACCATCATCATCATCTTCATCTTCATCTTCATCATCATCATCAGCATCATCATCATCATCATGATCATCATCATCATATCATCATCATATCATCATCACCATCATCATCATCATATTCTTCTTCTTCATCTGCATCATCATCATATCATCATCATCATCATCATCATATCATCATATCATCATCATCATCATCATCATCACCACCACCATCGTCATCATGATCACCATAAACAGCGTCATGTTGTTCATCGCCAACATCGTGATCCGAGCGTAGTTCATGGCCATGCTCAGAGTAGACACAAGAGTGCATGGGCCTTTTGAGCAAGCCTGTAAGCACTACACATCTTCCAGAGGAGGTTGTCACAAGGTTCTGGGGCCCACCTGGCGTCAACCAGCCCATAGAAATTTGAATCAGAGGATTGAGATCCGAGCTCGGCAGAGTTGAGGGTCTAGGAGTGTAGGGCTTAAGAGTTTAGGGTTTAGGATTTCCTGAACCCTAAACAAAAAAAACCGAAAAGGCTTCATGACAAGACCCGAACTTGTAAGTCGTCCAGATCACTCGCAGTCCCCGGGCGCGTCTCACACTGCCAAAGTTGCAATGGCGCTGTTCCGGTTTCCGACCGCTCGCCTCACTCAAAGGTTTTCTGAGTCAGAGATTAGCTTCCTTTCAGTCCCTCCATGATCCTCATGAGTATAATGTGCCGCGAAACTTGTAGCGTGAACCCGGAAACCATAAACCCTAAACCCAAAGCCCCTAAACCCTAAACCCTCAGCTAATGCTTAAAGTTTGTAGGAGGCGAGAGCTAACGCACGGCTCACTTCCAGAGCCCCCGAAAGCTGCTGGGAGCTGTCCTGAAAAGGGTCCAAGGGCCTTACAGTTGGTCTACAGGCTCCTAGGTAATGTTAGGGCCTGAACACTTAAATTACCCATACTATTCTGGGGTGTTCCTTACGAAAAGTATAGTATAATGGGGCCCGAAGCCCTATACTACTGTAATTATCCTCTACAGTAGTGTTAGGGAGACCCCCCTTAAAGGGGACCCTTCTGAACCCGACTTTTGGCTCTCTTAACAGGAACCGCACGCAGTATAGCTCGTTCCGGATCCTGCGGATCTCGTGCCAAGTCTTGGGGGGTGGAAGACTGGGCTGAACCCTACAAAGCCTAAACCCTAAACCGTCTGGGCTCGTAGCTACAGGGGTTTAGGGTTCGAGTTTTGAGTTTTGCGTTTATTTGGCTGAGGGGCTTTGGGCTCGTAGGCTAAAGGGCTTGTAGGGTTTGCAGGGTTTAGGGTTTAGAGTTTGGGGTTCAGGGATTTAGCTGGGATAGTTGTCCAGCTCCTCGCGCAGCATGTGATTTTTGTTTCACTTCTCCTGACCAGGTGGCTAATTGGTCACGCAGGAAGCAGATGCGGCGTTTACTATGCCACGGCCTCCCTCCAAACAGCATTCCCAACACTAGTCAACCCTAAACCCTCAACCGTTTAGGGTTTAGGGTTTAGGATCTAGGCAACCCTAAACCCTAAACCGTTTAGGGTTTAGGGTTTAGAGTTTGGGGCTGCAATACAACAGCAGAAGCCCTCAGTCCTAGATCCCGAACTCTAAAACCCTTACACAACCTATCAAATTCTACACCGAAACCATGAATTCTAAGCCTTATGCCTTGAAGATCCTTTTTCGACCAGGCAAGGCTAGACTAGATTAGACTAGATTAGATTACAGGTTTGATAGATATAGATAGATATGTCGATAGAGATGTTTATAGGTATGTGAAGCTTTTGAGGCCTCAGTTGACAAACCACACACACACTCATGTACTCGCAGGGACAGGGCTCAGGCTTTAGGGGTTTAGGTTTAGGATTCAGGGTTTAGGGTTCAGGGTGTAGAGTTTAGGGTTTAGAGAGCACTAGCCCAGAAGAAAGGTTCGATTGCTTTGGGTATTAAGTTTCAGGGTCTTGGGTTCGAAGGTATATCCAACCGCGTAGGTGCGGTAGTGGCAGATACCTATAGGCTCCATAGTGGTTCCTCTATGTGGTTTATATTTAGGATCCTATAAGGTAATCCCAAAAAGGAATTATTATGAAGCCTACCGATTGTGGCAGCTTGCCATCACCCTGATATTGCCCGGAGGTGGGGAGGCCTTCATGTGAAAGCCCGGTGTAAGACCGTGGACACGGGGCCCAGAGCCCAGACTATTATCGAGATCCGATGCAGGAGTCACCACAGATCCCATTCCATTGACCCCTGAACTCGAAAATGAACTATCCCGAAACCTCGCGGTTTGCATAGGGTGTCTTGGCTTCTCTCTCGGCGCTTGGGGTTTCGGAGTTGTGTATGAATTGAGTTCGAATGAGTTCGGGTCTGTGCAAGACCCTGCAAGAGGCCGGTGGAACTAGACCAGTCCTGAATCAGTAGGCTCAGTAACAAGGTCTGCAATAATTTTTGCCAGCTGTGGCAAAACCATCGCCTAACGACTAAAAGCATAGCATTGCTAGAACCATCCACCATGCCCGTCATATAGCTTCTGCGGACACCGACACCAAACCAGCCCCACTAAACCCTAAACCCCAAACCCTAATACTGCTACGCTCGACCCGAGACTTACATGATATGTTTTCTTCAATGTGCCAGTACTTAGAGGCCCAGGGGACTTAGTAAGTGGGTCATAAGTAGAGCTATAAGTACCTTAAATGGAGTTACCCCAATTATAACCCTAAACCCTAACTAAACCCCCAAAAAAAACCTAAACCCTAAACCCTAAACCCCCCAAAAAAATAAACCCTAAACCCTAAACCCTACTTATAACCGACTTACTAAGTCCCCTGGGCCTCGAATTAAGCCCCCCAAAACAGCGGATCTCTAAGCAGGTCGACATCGCATCTAGAGCCTGGTTTGATAGCCCTTTAGGGTTTAGGGTTTAGGGTTTTAGGGTTTAGGGTTTAGGGTTTAGGGTTTAGGGATTAGGGATTAGGTTTTAGGGTTTAGGCTTTAGGCCCTAACCTTAGCCCCAAAGAACCTACCTTTCTAAGGACTCATACTAAGGCTTATAGAGAGTTCTTAACAAAGAGCAGCAAAAAAAAACAAACGCTCATGTAAGCAAATCTCTTAATCAAGGGCCCCAAAAACTAAAAGCATAGGTTTTGTAGACTCCAGATATGATAAGCGATCCTCAATCAAGAGACCTTGGGGTCTCTGAGACCCTTTACTCAGGGATTAGGGCTTCAGGGTTTTAGGGTTTAGGGCTTTAGGGGTGAAGGGAGCGCGGTTTAGGGTTAGGGTTTAGGATTTAAGGGTTTAGGGGTTTAGGGTGTGGGGCTTCTGTCAGAATCCGACTCCAAGATATCTAGGATTCTAGCAAGCCGTGTCCCGGTCTGCAGTAATTCAGAGCGACGTACCCAAAAGGGGCTTGCAACAGCTGAGGCTTAGTGTTTTGTGCTTAGACCTTGGATTTGGGTTTAGGAGGTTCTTCGGGTTGAGGGTTTAGGGTTTTAGGTTTTAGGGTTTAGGGTACATGTACCTGTCAGAAGATCATCGCTGAGCCAAACTACATCTCCCCGTTTCACAGGGGAGGATCCTTGTAGCAAAACCGCCAGAAGCTGGAACAATCCCGTATTTACGGATTGGCTCAACCGTCGCATAGGACTCGCTCCATGGCGGCATTACTTTGGGTCTCGAAGATTCTCTTTACTTCATAAGGACTAGGAGAGGCACCGTACTTTGCGCGAACCGACCTGCCATAGTATGGGCCGAGCGGAAAGCCTTGCAATCGAAACACCGGCACACATGCACGCCCGTCTCCTTGAGCAATTCATGTCACCGGCGACTCCTACGATGTTTTGGTGAAATTCTCATATTTACTTCTCCAAGAAAATATGGCGCAAACACGGCTGGTTTTCGGTGTGCAGACACATGGTAGTATGGAGCTTCCGAGAATGTCGGCGGCCAATGTTACCTTGGACCTTGAGAAAAGACAAGTTGACCCCTAAACCCTAAACCCTAAACCCGGCCCTAAACCCCTAAACCCCTAAACCCTAAACCCTAAACCCTAAACCCTAAACCCCTAAACCCTAAACCCACGTTCAGACACGGAGACAAAGACGGAGCGAGATCCACACCCTAAACCCTAAACCCTAAACCGTACACAGCCAGGGCAGCTTGGGCTCACAGACATCCAGGACCTGACAAAGTTTCGTTTGGGAGTCAGGAGGTTTAGGGCTTAGTAGGTTTAGGGTTTAGGGCTTAGGGTTTGGGGCTTAGGGTTTGGTATTCAGAAGCTGATGACTTTTTTAACGAGGGTGGTTGTAAAATCCTGTAGCCGAAGGCTTACGAAGAGTTCGTTCCAGCGGTTGCTGGCTCGCACGCAGAAAATCCTCTCGCCAACGGCGATGGCTGAAGTGCATCGCGTACTCGAGACCACTGCACATGAAGCCCTCCAGTCTAAGCCTCAGTCCTGATAACCCTCAAAAGCGCTGAAGCATTAACTTAGAAAGCCAATGGAAGAGCTTTGCATTTTTTGGCCTTATATATTAGGTCTATCCTAAAACGTTTGAACTTTTCTGGGCCTGGTTGTTGAAGAAGAGAGTTCATCTCAATACCCAACAAAACGCTCTTCAGACCTTCAGCCTGACTGGGAGAGGCCAGCCACTGACAGTGGCTTTCCCCTAAGGGTCCATACATACTTGGGCCCCAAGGTACCTATATCGCCTATAACCTACCTATATAGGGACTGCTTTAAGGCCAATTAAATTAATGTATAGGGACTACTCGAAGGCCAATGTAAAAGCTACAAATTACTTTAAGGCCGATATTATATACTATTTGGCCCCTAAACCCTAAACCCTAAACCCTAAACCCTAAACCCTAAACCCTAAACCCTAAACCCTATACTATTTGGGTACATGGACTCTTAGAGTTCTCACGTTCCCAGGGTGCCTTTGAAAGGCGAAAGAGCAGCCGTGGCCCAACAGAGAGAGAGAGAGAGAGACGGTTTAGGGTTTAAGGTTTAGGGTTTAGGGTTTAGGGTTTAGGGTTTAGGGTTTAAGGTCCGGGAGTCGATATACCCCACGGGCTCTTCCTAGAGGTTCTAGAAAAACTGGGCTTTAGGGGTTTAGGGTTTAGGGTGGGTTCTTCCTACAGGTTCTAGATAGTTAGCTAGGTTCCCCAGTAGTGCCCTTTTTGCCCTTTTTGTTTTTGCTCTCCCTTACTAAACCCAAAAGTAGGAAAAAGGGTGCCCCTATTGTTAGGGGTCTACTGGAGAACCTAGTCCTACAGGCTCTAGATAATTAGGCTTTAGGGGTTTAGGGGGTTTTGGGTTTAGGGTGGATACGTGATACCAGTTCGCCTCCGAACACGAAAACACTAAAACTCGCCAGCCGTTTGGGGTTTTTGGGGTTTTGGCTTCCTACAAAGCCAAAACCCTGCTGCACTACCCTCTATTTAGCTTAAAACTTACAAAAGATCAGAAGAGCTCTATTGGACCTCTCCTTGGGTGTCCTGCTAATCTAGGGATTTTAGTAGATAGACATGGACGGGGGTTTTGGGTGACATAGCAGCAGTGCCCCAGCCCTACGGTCTGATGTTGGTAGTTATTTGAGCTCATATCCCTCAGGGTTCATGTACTCATGTAGTAGATACGTTGGCCTTAAAGTAGTCCCTATACAGGTACTCTAGGGCCAAGATGTATAATGTACGGGTACATGGACTCTAAAGAATCCTAAGCCCTTAACCCTTCCTCGTTCAAACCTGGGCTGGGGCAGGGGTTTCGGGTTAAGTCGGTATGGTTGCCTTCAAAGGGGACGCCCCCATTATTATAGAACCCCAACCTGGCTTTTGCGCGTTCAGGGGTCATTAAGGCATAGAGCCCAATAGGCTTCGAAGTTATGGTGGCCCACGGATGCAGCCATGCGTGTTGTGGCTCGGAAATTCGGGGAAGCAAAATCGATGAGAGTGCCCGCGATCATCTGAAGAGGCTTCTCTCAGGGTTTAACATTCTTTAGGGTTTAGGGTCTAGCGGCATGTTCTCAGGTTTGGGGTTTACGGCTGCAGCTTAAAGTTACGGAACGTGGTGTTGCGCAGGCGGAAAACTCTGCTCCCCGGCGTTTGTTTCGTATACCCCTTTCAATGCACTGCGACATATTCAATCTAGAGCCTTTCCCTTGCCCTGAAAGCCTAAACTGGCCTAAACCCTCAAAAACATACAACTCTGAGCCCTAAGCCCTAAACCCTAAACCCTAAACCCACAAACACACAATCTCCCACACCGCTTCCTGGAGAAGCTCGAGCCCTAAACCCTATCGCACAGGGGCCTGAATACCCAGAGACTCCAATATCCCTTAATTAAGGAAATACTTTAAATCATATTAGGGATCCCACTATAACTTAAGGTATATTCCTTAATTAAGGGATATTGGAGCCTCTGAATAATCACTACTCTTTTCCTTAGGGTTCCTTACTGTGATTCCTGCATAATGTACCCTACCTATTCTAATTCGTGAGCCCCTACCTGAACCCCGAAAACCTACCTTGTTGAGGAACCATGGAAAAGCAAATCATATCGAGGCACCCTAAAAGTGCGGGCTTGTATCCAGGTGCGGCTTCTTTTCGGCGAGCTGCTTGTCGATCCCAAAGTAGACAAGTTAGGAACTAAGCCTAAGTCCCTAAAGCCTAAATCTTAAGCTGCTGACCCCGAACTTTGGCCCTAAACCCCGAAGCCCGCAAAGCCTAAACTCCCAAACGCTAAATCCTAATCCGCATATCTAAATCCTGAACCTTAACCCTATGAGTTTACTGAGGTATGTCTTGCAGAGACCGCCGCCGGATGGGAGCCAGCCGTCCTGCCGACGGATTTACCGAGCCTGCGAAGATTTTGGGTGCAGGTTTCGAGCTTCTTCTTCTTGTTTCAATCAGATTTATGTATCTATCTATCTGTCGATCTATCTGTCTATCCATCCATATATATCTGTCTATCTGTCTATCTCAATATCTATCTGTCTATCCGTCTATCTGCCAGCTGTCTATCTATCTGTCTATCTATCTAACTATCTGTCTATCTATCTATCTATCTATCTATCTATCCATCTATCCATCTCTCTCTCCATGTATCTATCTATCCATCGATCGATCTATCTGCGGGGGTTGCATGTTGACGATGCCAACACGAGGGCCTCAAGGCGACGTTTTTGTGCAGTAACACTCGCTGAATCGTCGGCGTTTCAGATCGCATCCGTGCATGTATCCAAAGCATACTGATCTCTCTCTCTCTCTCTCCCTCTCTCTCTATCTCTCGCTCTCTCTCTCTCTCTCTATATATATATATATACACACACTTATGTGTATATATATATATATGTATATGCATGCATACATATATATATATATATATATGTATACATGTATACAATATCCTGTGTACAGACATCCTGTTCTGTAAAGCCCGAACACCATGGGCTTACGCTGCCCTGGAACTGAATTGCTAGCGTCATGTAGTACGATTCAGACGGGCACTTCCAGAATGTAGCCAATAGACACAAGAATCCCAAATGAGACACATTTGCGAATACTGTCTCAGTTCAATGATCCGAGAGAAGTCCCGGAAACATCATAGCAACAGGCAGAGGGGTTCATACATGTTGTACATATATATGTACATGTGTATATATATATTTATATATATATATGAAGCATGTGTATATATATATATATGTATGTAAGCCTACTTGCTTTCCCACACGTCCCCATACTCTCTATGCAGGGGGTCCACATCTCCTAAGCAAAAAACTACAGCCCAAGGTTTCGATGTTAGCGTTTTGTTAGGTCCTTCTCTCTATTGCTAGTTTCCGCGAAGCCTGCTTTCAAATTTTAGCATTGCAGGGGAACTCTTGAACTAAACCCACAACCTGAAATCCCAAAGCCCTAAACCTCCAACCCTGAACTCCTAAACCCGATACCCTGAGATCTTGAAGCTCTAAAAGCCTGAAGCCCTGAACCTTCAATGCTCAAACCCTGTTCAGACCGGAAGCCCTGAACCCCAGCACCCTCCAACCTCAAACACTTAAACCCTTGTCAATGTTCTGGTTTGGGGTTTAGGGTGTAAGGTTTAGGGTTAATTTAGGGTTTAGGGGCTTAAAGCTGCGAGCAAGTTATCCGGCCAGGCTGGTTGCTAGGCCTCTGTTCACATCCTCAACCCCTGCAACACCAGGCGGCACAGGGTTTGGAGCTTCGACATTGGGGTTTACGGTTCAGAATGAGTATAAGGCTTAGGGTCTAAGGTTTAGGGTTTAGGGTGTAAGGTGGAGGGCTCGGGGTCTGGGGCCATTGAACGTTCGAGGGTGAAGAGAAGGTGTAGGGGAATCGCGTTTACACCTCCCCTAAACCCTAAACTCTAGACCCTCAAGCCCTAAAACACTAGAGAAACCCTAAACCCTAAACCCCTAAACCCTAAACTCCTCACCACATGGTGCCGCGAACATGACAGATTGGCTTGGATGGTATTAGTTCCACACACGAAACCCGCGAGAGCATCAAAGTAACATCTTTTGAGGTTTTTGGCTAAGAGGGCTTTGGGGTTTTGGGTTTAAGGTTTAGGGTAAAGGGTTTAGGGTACGAACCCTCGGCACTAAATCCTAAACAACATGGCATTTCAGAGGCATCCTAAATCGGGGAAAGTCTGCAAGCATTGGCTCTGGCGGCTGGGTCCCTGCGTGAGGGTCGTTGGGGGCTTTGCCCCGGCCCAGATCCCCAAACCCGGCTTGGGGCTTTAGACTTAAGGTTTAAGGCTTACCTGGACCCCAAATAACCTATCTTTTTTGGGTTCCTTACTATAGTTTCTTTATATAAGTCCTTAAAAGGGTAGGTTCTTTGGGGTTAAGTCGAGACTCCAAACCCTTGGCCCTAAACCCTCCTGGATCTGCATCATGGCTTTGAGTCTTGACAGCTGCATCCGTTGCAGGGACGCCGTGGCGCTTAGGCGCCGGCCTCGATATCTTTTTCTGCATGGGGGTCCGACGCAGCAGTACTTTAGGAGTCGGATATTCAGGCCCCTATATAAAGCTCTTGCTGTACTTAGAGGATCAGGGGCTTTGGTGATGAACCAGAGTGTAGGAGCAATCAGTTATCAGCAAAGTGCCGTCCAGTCCAGCAGTAGATTGGGGCAGCTTGGCTATGCTAGTCTGTACAAGTCGTTGCTTAGCTTTAGCAAACGGTTGATGTGGTTGTCGGGACGACAAATGTCTAGATAGATTTTGACAGCAGGTCAGCGTGTGACCTACACATGTTTTGCTTGCAAAATTTAATCTCCAAGAGTTACCACCAGACCGCTTCTTCGAAGTGAAGGTGTCTCGGGATTACCCAAGCCACGCTCATAGTATCCCATGAAGGTCAGGCGCGAGTATGTGCTTCAGAGAGCTTGGGTAATAAGTACAGGCACTTTGCTACATTTCTGCTTGTCGCCCCAATTAGAGTACTTTACAGCCCTACGAACGCTGCGAACCTTGCAAACAGATCCAAGGGCCCACCGCAGAGGAAGCCAATCGAGAGCAACCTGAGCCCTATGCCCCACATCTGAGCTTGTCAATCGAAAGTTTAGGGTTTAGGGTTTAAGGGTTTAGGGTTTAGGGTTTAGAGCAGAATCCCAATGGTCTAGAGTATTGTTTGCCTGGTCCCTGTGAGATCATTCGAAACCTGGTACCTCACTGTAAACCCTGCACCCTGAATTCTGAATCGAAGAGCTTAAAGTAGAGATTTGTCGTTTGTGTATATCTGGTTTTGGCTTTGCCTCGAGAGAGGTTTCAAGGCTTCACGGTTTGGGTTAGGTTTCTGATGGTTTTGGGCTGGGGGTTTAGCTTTTATATATGATCTAGGCTTCAGGTTTTGGGTCTTGGGGCTTACGATTTAGAGAGTGCTTGGTGTTTCCGTTGTAGCTTGGTGTTTAGGATTTTGTGGTTTGGTGGGTTTAGCTTTTGGCTTTTGGGATTGTGTTTTACGGTTTGTGTTTTTGGTGAACATTCGTTCGGGAATCTGCAAATGAGAGCATTGCTTTATCTAGCTAGCCTGCAATATTTAGCTCCTGTCGAAAGCAGCCGGATGCACGTGCAACCGGCGGAATATGCCTTTCGTTGCCTGGCGATGCTGTTACCCTAAAGGTCCAAGCCTAAACCCTAAACCCTAAACCCTAAACCTTAAGCTTAGGTGCCAGAAACCATTCAGAGGACCAGTATTTGGAGACCTGGGACCCCTGGGGTTTTTGTAGGCGCCTAAACGATTACCAATACTATTTTATTTGGGGGTTCCTCATTATAAGTATACCTATAGTCTCCTTTGTAGTTCCTTTTTTTGGTTTAACCAAATATTTATTCAGGATTCTATAAAGTATCCCGTATCCCCATGAAGGAGCTACAATGGAGACTACAGGTAGCATGATGGGCGCCAAAACCCTATTCTAATTCTTGTTCCAGCCGTGGCCGAAGCCCAAAACCCCACGAAGGCCTGAGGCGACAATCCGAAACTCCAAGAGGCAACGTAAAGAAACGTGCACGGCCGAGACTACAAACCTTAAATAAACCCTAAGCCCTAAACCAAAAGCCCTAAACCCGAAACCCTATAAATCCTAAACCCCAAACCTTAAGGCATCAAGCACCCCAGGCTCAGATGTTGCAGCTGCACAGCGGCCGCTTACGCCCACGCAGGTTCCACCACTAGGGTTTAGGCCCTACCTGGTAGCCGAGAAAACCTATCGTTTCAAGGAAACCCTATATGAAGGAGCTATAACGAGAAGCCCTGAAAATCGGCACTTGGTTTGGTGCTACAGGTTTAGGGCTTTGGGCTTAGGGTTTCGGGTGAGTCTAGCCCTGGCGAGGCTCGACAGTTAAAGGTTTGAGGCTGATATCGGTTTGAGGCTCGAGGGTTCAAGGTCGAAGTCAAAGCTTCTGGGTGTTTAGGGCTTGGCGATGTTTAGGGTTCAGGGTTTGAGGGCTTGGGGATGTTTTGGGTTTAGGGGTGTTTAGGGTTTAGGGAAGTTTTTGACAACCTTACGGTACTAACTACGGGGCCAGTTACCTTCATAGTTGGTTACGGCTCCTCAGTCACTACAACAGGCCACAACAAACCTATAGTATCGAGAGCCCAGTACTGTAGAAGCCTGAATAATCATCCACACTAATTAATCCTTAGGGTTCCTGTTGCAATTCGAGAATAAGATACGGGGGTAAGTTGTCAGGTCTGTTAGGTTCTGAGCGCAGGGGCATGGGGTGTATCCCTCTGCAGCAAATCCAAGTTTTTACAG
>CAJNDV010017147.1:33972-46639 GCA_905221635.1 Symbiodinium sp. CCMP2456 | reverse complement strand
ATAGTTATAGTATAGTGGACCCCCAAAACCCTATTCTGGTTATCAAGGCTGCTACTTTAATGCCTAAACATTGAAGCACCATAAGCACCGTCAACATCAAAGCCATTTAGCACAATAAATCCTAAACCCCAAAAGCCAGTAAACCCTAAAGCCCTAAACCCTACAAGCACATTAAAGCCTAAACCCAAAAAAGCACATCAAACCCTAAACCCTGCTAGCACATTAAACCCTAAACCCTAAAAGCACATTAAACCCTAAACCCTACCAGCACATTAGACCCTAAACGCTACAAGCACATTAAACCCTAAACCCTAAACCTTAAAGCCTGACACCCTAAAAGCCCCGAGCCCTGAACTCGGACGACTACGCTTCACCCTTTGACTTTTCGGTGGGGTCAGAAGTCGGTGACATTTAGGGTTTAGGGTTTAGGTAGGGTTTAGGGTTTAGGGTCTCGGGTTTCCGAGAGGCTCCAAATACCTTAGGAATACGGAATTAGGTCCCGAAGGACCATCCTTATCAGGGTTTTAGGGACTTAATTCCAGAATGGTACTAGATATGGAGCCTCTGGGTTTAGGTTAGAAGTCAGCTTGCAGGTTAGATGTGGAGATGAGCATCGCCAGCATTCGCGAAGCTTGTCTTCGTCTCCTTCTTCAGAAGACAAGGTTTCATACCGTTGATGTTGATGGTATAAATCCTGCATTATCTTAAGGACCCTAAGCTTTGGGAATTACGGTATATTCCTTGTCATGGGTAGTGCAAGATTTATATCACCACCGTAGTGCAGGGTTTGGTTTCCGCTTCGTTTTTGTGTTCAGACATGTTCCGTTGGAGGGAAGGAAAGGTATGTGATCGGAAAGAACCGGTTGGGTTTAGGGTTTTGGTGTTCAGTGTTGTGAACGTGGAAGGCTACGGTGTTTGCCTTCGAGAAGCACGGCTTTTCGGGTTCAAGGTACAGTGTTGGCGCCCTGAGGCTAATTGAACTCAGTTTAGGGTTTAGGGTGTAGGAGCATCCATAACCAGAGTTCGAGCTTCAATGCATCTGCGGAAGTGCAAGAAGGTATACAACTACGACAAAATAAGAGCGAAACTTTGGAACAGCGAAAATATCTGCAGTTTATGCACCGCCTTTTGGCCCCTGTCCGAGTATATAGGCTTTTATGCCGGACTTCAACCTAAGCGTTTCAAACCAAATAAGAGTGCATCAATGTTGATGTACGTGTAAACCTTGAATCGCTTTAAGGCTTTTGCTGTATGGTTCGAGGATGTTTGAGGCTTTAGGCTGATTTTCATAATGTAGGCTCCTTAACAATTACCTTTACCATATTAGGGATTCCTTAGTATAATTGCAGCCCAATTATACCCTGAAGCCCTATTCTAATTATGAAGGCCCCACATGACACCCTTAATTAGACCTAAACCCTTAACCCTAAACCCCATTCAAACTATGAAGGCCCCTACATTACACCCTAAATCCTAAAGCTTGACATACACCCTATATAAAACCTAAGGTTCTCATACTTCTAATCGTCGGCTTGAACTGATGTTCATACCTGTCATTCTGTCGTTGTTTTGTTGTTGGCGTTCGTGCCCCAAGAGGGTAAGAAGACTGGAAGATATCCTTAAAGTTTAGGTTTTACACAGGGTTTAGGATTCTGGGTTTAGGGTTTTGGGTTGTAGGATTGGGGTTTCGGGCTCAAGCCCAGATGCCTTGAATGTATGATCGGAATAATCGCTACATGATGCTTATGAAGGTTCTTTAGGGTTTGGGGCTTAGGATGTAGGTATTAAGGATTTAGGGTTCAGGGTGTGGCGTCCTTTTGAAACTGCCTGTGGCTAGTCTGGCTTCCACCATCTGTTCGACCCTGCACGGCCTGGCAAACCTCTCGAGGAAGCACAGAAGTTAGCCCACAATCTTGAGGAATCCCCCCTAAAACCGTGATCCGTTTAGGGTTAAAGGCAAGATCTAGCTAGACCCGAAATCGAGGACATTTTCAGGTGGGTAGTTACCGTTATAGGAGCCTTGTAGAAGCTCTATATACCTTATGGAAGCCTTATAGAAGCCCTAAAAGCCCTAAACTCCCCACCTGTAGTTTCCTTTGACAAAGCCTCATGGCCTCATTCAGGCTGCCCCCTTCCCCGCCTTGCACCTTTTCCCGGCTTTGGCTAAGGATAAGTACCGGTCCATCCAGCCGCTGGGCTGTTGCTGACTTCAGCTGTGGGTCTGCCCTAAACCCTAAACCCTAAACCCTAAACCCTAAACCCTAAACCCTAACTTCGGAGATCTCCCCCTAAACCCTAAAACCTAAAACCCTAAACCTGTCTCTTTTTAGGTTTGCAGGTGTCTGGGGCAAAAGGTTCACGACCGCTTCTGGAGCTTCGGGGCATTGGGATTGTGATATTTAGGTTTAGGTTTGGGGGCTGAGGGTTTAGGGTTCAGAAGTGAATGCATGGATCAATCAATCTTGCAGCATTCCAGCAGCTGGGTTTAGAGATGTTCGTGGGAAACCGGGCAAGCTTACATTGCGGCAGAGGCTCGCAGCACTCCAACTTCAGCACATACACCATGTTTCAAGAGCCTTTACTGGCAAGTGTCATTCTCCAGGCATGTATTCCGGGGTTGTGCAAACATTGAAGTTGCGCAAATGCTGCACAATAAGGACGGGTGTAGTTCTGCACCCGTCGCTGCGCACCCCATCACCCCAAAAGACTCTTCGTTGTCCAAACCATCCGTTAGATACTACCTTCAACCCGTATACGACCCTTCAAATTGGGAGCCGAATGCGGTTTCGCGACCCAACAAATCCCCCAAGTTCTTGTTGATCTGTGCTTATGTATGCGCTGCCTTTAACCTGATAGCCGTGCTGGTGATGGTGATGTTGATGACGCAGATGCTAGAGTCCGTGACAGTGATGACATTGCTTCAGGTGATGTAGGTGATGGTGATGCTGCCAGTGGTGAGAATGGTGGGGCTGACCATTCATCACCAGCACCATCACCATCATCGTCATCACCGCCATCAGCATCATATCATCACCACCACCACCGTCATCACCTGCAGCATCTGCATTATCATGGTCACCACTATAACACCATCGAAGTAGACGTTATCATCACAATCATCTCCATCGTCGCCGTGACTCGCCATTCGCAACATCCTCGTCTTCTTCTTCACCCATCGTCACCGCCGCTATCGTGACCACCACCACCGCCGCCACCACCACCACCACCACCACCACCACCACCACCACCACCGCCAGCACTGACATCATCGTCACGAGCATCATTGACAGTGTCAATACCGGCAGCCTCATATCATCATTGCCGCCACCAGTCACTTCATCATGCTCCTCGCTGCAGTGGGATGACGCTTACTTTGTCATAGTTGGGTAACATTTTACATTTTTAAGGGTACTTAAACCCAATAAGGAATATAAATGTAAATTTTTAATACTACCCCAACCATGAACTAGGTTAGAGTCTTGCGGACGAAGTCTGCGAGGTCTCGATACTCAGCGAGGGACGACGGCTCGTTGGACCTTTCCAGGCAACACTCCGGCTTCCGGGTCTTGCGCAAAGGATTGGGGTTTAGGGTTTAGGGTTTAGGGTTACTACCTGTGCCCCTGTTTTTTTTTGCACATTCGAATTGTAGAGTAAACCCTCTTTGCAGTAGGTTAGTAGGTGAACACCCTAAACCCTAAACCCTAAACCCGAAGTGCTAAAGCCTTGTCCCCGTTTCTTTGTGGCTGTAGGATCGAGGGTGCCAGGCTCACATGCTTGGGGTTTAGGGTTCCAGATGTTGTTCTTTCAACCAAATGACCCATCCTCAGTTTTATGTATGTTTTTTTCATACTTGATACATCAAGTATTCGTGATGTATTCGTCATACCGACATTGTGAAACCGAAGCCCGGCAGGTCATCCTTATTGTGTTTTTTGATGCACCTGTGCCTAACGGTATCGCTGGTGGACGAAATCCTGCATTATTAGGGTTTAGGGTTTAGGGTTTAGGGTTTAGGGTTTAGGGTTTAGGGTTTAGGGTATGCTTCAAGTTTCGGGTACTTCGCGTAATGCAGGGCTTGCTACATCAGCATTCGGACCATCCTCTCAGGGATGTGGGGGCATGAAGGGACTGGGAGCAAGTTACTAGCCTTACATACGCTTGATGATCTTATAAATCCTTCATTACCCATAATAAGGAATATGCCATAATTCCCGTAGTTTAGTGTCCTTAATGTAATACAGGTTTTAATCATCAACCGTATTGCATTTTCGGGTTCAGGAAGCTGAAGCAATGCAGCTCTCAGAAGTCTCAGCCCGAACGGCACCGAGAGCCCTGCACGCCATGCTCCTCCACATTTGGTACCTTAAACCACAAGCTAGTTTTTTTTGTAGGTTCCTATTACGATATGAAGCTTAATCTAAAGTTCATAAGGGCCCTTCCAAAAATTGATTTTGGTAGGTTAAGGTGCGGCTCGTTCTTGGTATGGAGCAGAAGTAAAACCTAAACCCTAAATCCTAAACCCTAAATCCTAAACCCTAAACCCTAAACCCTAGATCAGTTCAAGGGGCAATGGGTCAGGTGAACGGGCAGGGAGCGAGGAAGTTGGGGACGGGGCCGACTCCCGCAGGGTCCAAGCGGTCCCTATTTTAGGGTTTCTTATTATGGTTCAGGCTTTAGGGTTCCTTATTATGGTTTATGGTTTAGGGTTCCTTATTATGGTTTATGGTTTAGGGTTCCTTATTATGGTTTAGGCTTTAGGGTTCCTTATTACGGTTTAGGCTTTAGGGTTCCTTATTCTGGTTTAGGCTTTAGGGTTCCTTATTATGGTTTAGGGTTTAGGGTTCCTTATTATGGTTTAGGCTTTAGGGTTCCTTATTATTGTGTAGGCTTTAGGGTTCCTTATTGTGGTTTAGGGTTTGGGGTTCCTTATTATGGTTTAGGGTTTAGTGTTCCTTGTTATGGTTTAGGCTTTAGGGTTTAGGGTTTAGGTTTTGGTACCCAAAATGGAGCCAGAGTCCTATGGTAGGGAGTACTTGCACCTTTGGGGACTCCAAGTTATAAACTGATTCGAATCAGCCCTGTCTGGCAACCCTAAACCCTAAACCCTAAACCCTAAACCCTAAACCCTAAACCCCTAAACCCTAAACCCTAAACACACACACCACACACACCCTAAGCCCTAAACCCTAACATCGAGCTACGAAACTGAGCTGCATCGGCTTAGGGTTAAGGCAACTTCGGTTACTTCCGGCCAGCCACGTTGATTGGAACTTTCCACTACATGTCATTGAGAAAGCAACACACAACTCAACTAGGCTACATTCCCATAGACATAACCCAGCTTACGCTTCAGCTCTAATAATCCTAAACCCAAAATTCCAAAAACAGAAAGCCATAACAACTCTACACACTAAGTCCCAAGCCCTAGACCCTAAACCCTAAACCCTCTCAAGCCCTAGACACTAAACCTTCAACCCCAAACCCTAAACCCTAAACCCTAAACGCTCCCAAGCCCTAGAATCGGAAAGCTGCACCCCCCTAAACCCCAAACCCAAAACCCTAAACCCTAAACCCTAAACCCTAAACCCTAAACCCTCAACCCTAAACCCAAAACCCTAAACCCTAAACCCTAAACCCTAAACCCCGTCGAGGATGAAGGCTGCAGACCGGAAGGAGCTCACGCGCCTGCAGCGGGAGCACAAGAGCCTCATGCAGCACAACTACAGGCCCGGCTATAGGGTTTATAGGTTTATATAGGGGTTAGGGTTTAGGGTTTAAGGGGGTTAGATAGGGGTTTAGGGTTTGCTACAGGCCCGAGCTTTTATAGGGATTAGGGTTTATGGTATTTAGGGTTCACAACTACAGGCCCGGGCTAGGGTTTAGAGGTTTACAGGGGGTAGGGTTTAGGGGTTTAGAGGTTCAGGGTTTAGGGTTTAAGGGGGTTTGGAGATAGGGGTTTAGGGTTTAGGGTTTACGGTTTCGGGCTTAAGGGTTACTTTAAGGGTTTAGGGTTTTAGGGTTTAGGGGTTTTGGGTCCAGGGCAGAGGGTTTGGAGTTTTGGAATCTGTAAGGGTTTCAGAGGGGCTATACCCTAAACCCTAAACCCTAAAACCCAAGCCCTGAACCGGTTTAGGGTTTAGGGTTTAGGGCTTAAACCCTAAACCCTATAGCTCTTGGTATAGTGAGGAAAAGGGGGCCTGAGAACTTGAGCAGTTGTTCTGTAAGGGTTTTCCTTTCTGCACAAGGGTTGTGTGGATATATTTGGGTCATAATACAGGGTCCGTGATAAGTCATAACTGCTGTTTCTGTGTATAGTGTAGTATAGTTCTAGAGAGACCATGCATCCTCAACCCTAACCCTACATCCTAAACCCTAAACCCGAACCCTAAATTCAGACCTCGCCACTCAAGGCTCAAATCCTTAAAAGCCGCGAACAGGGCAATCCTCCATTCAAGTCTTGTGCCACACCACAACACTGAGCTCTTTTCCGCACATTGCCTACAACCCCGAACCACAATTTTAAACCCCCCTTCATAAATAGAGGCTGAGTGGGGATGTCGTAGAGTTATTATAAGTACCCTTTATGAAGCCACTCCCAATTATAACCCTACTCAGAAGCGCCTTACTAAGTCCGAGGTCCAAAACACCACTTCATACTTAAACCCAAAACCCTAAACCCTGAACCTTAAACCCCATCAAAAAACCTTCATACAGATCTACCTATAACCCTACGCATGGCCGACTGACTAAGTCCCCTGGGCCTACGTACCCTAAACCTCAAGACTTAAACCCTAAATCCAAAACCTTAAACCTCAAAGCTGAAGCCCTAAACCTTATACCTCAAAGCTTAAGCCCTAAACCCCACTAGAAAAAGTCAAGCGGATCAGCCCTCGAGCAGAGAGGCTTCAGGAGGTGGAGCAGCAGGCGAAGAGTTGTATCCCGCGGCTTTTGTCCTTCGGCTTCATTAGAATCAGGGATTGCTTTTTAGGTTTAGGGTTTAGGGTTTAGGGTTTAGGAATCTGGAGAGGGGTCAAAAAAAAAAAGGATCAGAAACATGTAGCAAGGATCCTCCACCCGCTCATTAGAATCAGGGATTGCTTTTTGGGTTTGGGGTTTGGGGGGTTGAGGGTATAGGGTTTAGGGTGTTTGAACGGGACCTTTTTCCCAAAAATCCCGCTGTTTGGAGGTTCTATACACGCAGGTGCACAGGGTTCAGATTTCACAGACATCCAGCGGTTCTACGCAGTGTTTGATTTAGGTGTTGGAGTGCAGGACCGCAAATTTCCAGACCTAAAGCCATAAGCCAGGCCCCCCAATGGCCCTTCATTAGAGCCCTTATGGTCCGTAATAGTGGGTATTTGGGGGATAATACCCATAGGCCCTAAAGTAGTTCCTTTTTGGGATTCCCAAATAGGATTCTAAATATGAACCCCCAAAAGGAACTACTTTAGGGCCTATGGGTAGGAGGAGCCCTGAAATGGGTCTGCCTTTAGGGTTTGCGCAGAGATTGACGGTCTGCTCCGCTTTTCCGTATGGGGCGTGTGCGGCGCTATATATAGCTCGGGTTTCGGGTTTCGGGATCACAATAGAAGCCTTTAAATAATTACCAATATTATTCCCTAGGGCTCCTTATCATAACCCTACTTTGAAGGATACCCAAACCCTATTCTAATAATGAAGGCCCCTATATTAGGGATGCTTCAGGGGTTGCAGGAGTTTCGCAACTTAATTCACGCTTTCGGTGCTTACGGGGTATGAGGTGTCGGTATTCGGGGCTTTTGTTGAGGGTGTCCACACCCGGCCCCGGGGTTTTCATGTTGTCATAATATGGCTTTTGTAGAATAAAGTCTAGTTAGGTCAAGCGAAGACTGTGGGTGTGTGTGTGTGTGTCAAAGGCCACTAAAAGCACACATTCAAGCCTTCAGACCCTCATGACAAAACATGTACTATGTTACTATATACTTAGCACAACTTCGTAGCCGCCGGAAGGGGGGGCTTCTATTGGCTGAACAGGCCAAGTGCATGTTCCAGTTCTGGTACCGCTTCGCACGTGCAATTGATCTTAAAAGGCCCATCTCCTTAAACCCTAAACCCTACCTATAGTCTCCATTGTAGTTCCTTTTTTTGGTTTAACCAATTATATATGAAGGATTTTATAAGGTATCCCCAAAAAGGACCTACAATGGAGACTATAGGTAAACCCTAAACCCTAAACCCTAAACCCTAATCCCTACAGTGTCGGGTGGCCGGGTTGATTCTGAAGCTCGTGCCAGGGGATCCTCCCGTAACCTAGAACTGTGGGGTTCAGGGCTTGGGGGGAAAAGCACCATTCAACGGACAGAGTTTAGGGATCTGGTTTAGGGTTTAGGGTTTAAGGTTTAGGGTTTAGGGTTTAGCATTTAGGGCTGAGATTCGCCGAGTTGCCTTGTCATTTCGGCAAAGAAGAGCCCGGAAACTCTTCGCTGCTAAGAACCTGCATGTGCAGCCCTACCGACCTTAAGCCTAAGCAGCATCACCTTCGGGTGTGTCGCACCTCGAACTCTCTGAAGGTTGCAACTCCCAAAACCTCCCGGGCTTGAAAGCCCAATGCCCTCCACCCCAAAACTCTAAACACTCAAAGCAAACCTAATTCCATGAACCCCAAACCTTAAACCCTAAACCCTAAACCCTAAACCTAACTCCCTGAACCCCAAACCTTAAACCCCAAACCCAAAAGCCCCAAGAGCCAGACGAAGGCAGTGTCTCGTTCCTTTCCGACTCCTCGTAGGCCGGGAAAGGGGGGGCCAGCCAGGATTCAAGAGATCAGCGACCTAGACCCCACACCCTAAACTTTCCTAGGGTTTTAGAGTTAAGGGTTTAGGGTTTTTAGCTTTTAGGGTTTAGGGTTGAGGGCCTAATCCTTAAAACCCCAAGAACCCTAAAAACCCTAAACCATAAACCGTAAGACCCTAAGCCCTACACCCCTGAAGCCCAGACCCCTAACCCCGGAACCCCAAACCCTGAAACCCTAAACGCCCTAAACCCCAAACCCTGAAACCCGACGTTTAGGGTTTAGGGTCTAAGAACCCTAAACGCCTTACACCCTAAAACCCTGAAGCCCTAAACCCTGAAACCCTGAAAGCCCCGAAAGCTTGTTCAACAACCAAGATTGGATGCCTGTGCAAAGTCATGTATGAGCGAAGTACTCTGGAGCCAAAAGGCTAACACCATCTGGTTCTGACAAATACGAAAGATTCAAGGCAAGTCAGTTGAAGACTGGAGTCATGTCGCAGCCTGGGTAAATGGAGCGGCGAAATCAACAACATTTTGCAATCGACTGGAAACATGCAGATCACTGTTGTTGCAAGCCAGCGCATCCTTGCCTCAGTCTGGCCCACGTAGAGACTGATGATGTCTCACAGAACAGGCAGTCAACGAGCTTGGGGTTTTCAACGTTTCTTCACACATAGGATCATGGCCGGGCTTGGCCTGGCAGGCCTTTTTCCACGGCCCCTTGTCTCAAAAAGGGGCATCTCATGGCATATCTATGCGAACCACACAAGAACCTCAGATGCTTTGAGCAGTATGTGAAACGCTCATTTCACAGAAACAGTCGTTGCTTCCCGTCCAAGACCATAGACACTGCAGGGTCTTCAAGTAATTTTAAGGGACAGTAGGAGGGACCCCTAGAAGGGATCCTTAATCCAATATACCCTATATAACCCTTATATACCCATTATTTTGTCTCTTAAACCCTAAACCCTAAACCCTAAACCCTAAACCCTAAACGTCCCCTACATAACCCCAAGGGTCCCTTCAAGGGTCCCTCCTTTAGTCCCTTGAGTGATGGGTCGATCTGCTTGGTAAGAGCTCCGAGATCTTCCCCAAGACTCCTTTGTTTAAGGAATTCTGTTAGGGTTTAGGGTTTAGGGTTTAGGGTTTAGGGTTTAGGGTTTAGGGTTTGGGGTTTCGGGTTTAGGGAATGCACTTGAAATCATCTCCGAGATCCAGCTAAAATAACCCTAAGCCCTAAACCCGATAATTTAAGGTAGGCTCCTGAATTAAAGGCTCAGTGGAAGATCTGGGTTCAGGGTTTAGGGTTTAGGGTAAGGCTGCTTTCAAGGTACAGTAGGGGTCGAGGGTGAGAGTGAGCTGTTGAAAAATTCGGGCTTTTCGGGTTTGGGATTTAGGGCTTTAAAACGTAGGGACGTAGGGTTCAGGACTTCAGGATTTTAGGGTTAAGGGTATTGGCCTTCAGGATTTAGGGTTTAAGTGTACATCGCTGTTTGGTTCGTTTTGCATCACGTAGTTGTTTGGCTTTAGGGTTTCGGGCTTAGGGGGCTGAATCCCTTCTTCATGCACGCGACTTTATGATACTGGTGTTTCAGCTTTCATTCGCGGCATGATGGAGTTGAGGCCAAGGGACATTCGGTTTTAGTTTTAGAGTTTGATGTTTATGGAAACATTTTCCTAGTTCTTGGATGCCTGAAAGAGATTCCCTAAACCCTAAACCCTAAAAGCCCTAAACCCTAAACCTCAGACCCCACACCCTAATCCCTAAACCCTACAACCCTTTCAAGACTCGTGAAGATCCTCAAGCGGTTTAGTTTGATACAGTTTCCAATCAGCCTAAACCCAAAAGCCCTAAACCTGAAACCCTAAACACTAAACCTTAAGCCTTACCTGTAACTCTCCTTACCTACAGTTTAGCAGCCAGTACCCCTTAATTAGTAGGTAGAACGCTAAACCCTAAACCCTAAACCCTAAACCAGAACCCATAAAACTGTAGGCAGTTAGAGTCCCAGGTAAACCCTGCACTTCAAAACTGAGATAAGCCCTCAAGTTCTCCGCCACGAAAGCTCAAGTGCTTTTTTGAATATAGGCTTTAGGGTTTTGGGTTTTGGGTTTTGGGTTGAGCCTCGAAAGATCTGCTGTCAAGACCCACGAACCCTAGAACCCACACCCCAAAACACCACACCCTAAACACCTAGACCGTATACCCTCAACCCCTAAAGCCCCCATACCCCTATACCCTAAACCCCATAAGCTGCCCTAAACCCTGCGCTTGAAAGCCTCGAATCTTCATCCTTCAGGAGTTAACTCGACCTTACCCCCTCAGCCCTAGCAACAAGGGCCCTAAACCCAAAGCGCTATGAACCCTAAGCAGAGACCCCAACTGATCTTTCCAGACTGACCTCTGATATTCCTTGCAGTTATAGGGTTGACGGGCATCTGAACCGGTTCGCACTTATAAGCCTTAAGTAGTAAATTTAGGGTTTAGGGATTTAGGGTTCAGGTTTAGGGTTTTAGGGTTTGGGGTTTAGGGTTTAGGGTTTTGGTTTTAGGGTTTAGGGTTCAGCCTAGTTTGGCGGATGTAATCGTTAGATTCCTGATACAAAGTTTGCCTACGGACTCGCTAGGAAGTCAATGCAGAGGCGCCTTCATGATGTCTCTGAGCCTCTTGGTGGTGCTCTCCCTGCTCTTGACGTTAGTCGACAGGCCTGTGGCATTAAATGTTACCCTAAACCCTAAGCCCTAAGCCCTAAACCCTTAAAACTTCTGGTTTGGTCTCACTGTCATATGCTCAGTTCTCCAATACCAAACCTGTAAACTTTTGAGGTTCTTATAGTTTAATAGTACTCTGCAAGTTTTACCTTTAACGTCTGTGGCTAATTGGGGAAGTAAGTATGGGAGTTTCAGACCTTGGTTGGTTGGGGGACCCCTACTAATTCTTACAGGCCTTCGTCAGCATGAGACGCCCCAAACAGATCCGCAATTCTAAGCACCGTTGAGGGCATTTTGCGGAGGCTTTTGCATGCGAAACCAGAAACCCCAAACAACCCTAAATCCTTAAAACGCTAAACCCTAAAACCTTAAAGCCCTAAGCCCTAAAACTCACACGCCTCGGGGATCCCAAAGCCCTGTCAGCCCTAAACCCTAAACCCCTAAACCCTAAACCCCTAAACCCTTAAACCCCTAAACCCCTAAACCCTTAAACCCTAAACCCTAAACCCTAAACTAAACCGCATGTGCGGATAGTTGTGGCAAGTCCTGTGTGATTCGAACTTGAGTCCGAATCCTGCGGCCTGACGCAGATTTGTTTTAGGGTTTAGGGTTTGGGGGTTGTTTTCGGTTTTTAAGGTTTTTAGGATTTTCAGGTTTTTAAGGGCTTTTAGGGTTCTTGGGGTTTAGGGTTTAGGGTTTGTCGCCTCAGCCTTACGTCCTTGCCCGAACTAACTGATGGCTACATGCCATGCTTCAGATATCTTCAGACCACAGCAAGCAACCCTAAAGCACTAAACCCTAAACCCTAAAATGCTAAACCGTAAACTCTAAAACGCTAAACCCTAAACCCCAAAATCCTAAACCCTACTAGTCAAATCCCGTCCTGACATGGGGAGTTAAGGCCCTACATAACCCTTATATACCCCTTACATCGTCTCACAAAGTCCCTAAACCCTAAACCCAAGGGTCCCTGAAGGGTCCCTCCTTTAATTAGTCCCTTGCGAGAGGCACGAGGAGGGGAGGCTCAATATCCCTTAATAAAGGAATGAACCTTGAATCATATTAGGGATCCTATTATAATTTAAGGTATATTCCTTAATTAGGGATATTGGAGTCTCTGGGTTTGGACGAATGCTAAGAAGAGCCCTGAGTTTGGCTTTTAGGGCTTTAGGGTCTTAGGGTT
>CAJNDV010017136.1:53683-70508 GCA_905221635.1 Symbiodinium sp. CCMP2456 | reverse complement strand
CCCCCTTAAGACCCCCTTAAAGGGGTGACCCTTAAGCCCTTCCTTGAAGCCCCCCTTAAGCTCTGCTTGAAGCCCCCCTTAAGCCCCCCCTTCGTCGAAGGTCTGGGGCCCAGCCCCCGTAGGTACCTGTGCTTTCTAGGCTGTGCGATAAGCTTCGCCGCTTGTGGGGTATATTTCACCGCTTTGTAGTTTGTACATTTGCACGGACCGAGTGCAGCCGCTGCCGACGAGGCCAATACATGCAAAAATTTCGGAAACAATGTAAAAATCCTGCAGAGCCGCACGTGCACAATTCCAAAGGTGAAGTTTGTTCTGGAATGCATTGCTTTATTAGGCGGAGTGGCCTTAGTGTTTCGCATACCTTCGCTTTTGCTTGCACAACTTCGAATGCTGCTCAAAACCACTACTTGACTAAAACGACCGTTCGCTGTAGTGTAGGTACCGCTTGCGTGTCTAGGGCCCGTTAGGTTAGATTTAGTAAGACATTGACAAAGAAGTACCATGGAATAATTGCATAACGACGCGACGGTAATAGCCACAGGGCATAGATTGATACGACGGCGCAATCCGTAGCAATGCATGTCCAACAAAGACTTTGCGCTCCATTGAAGACGTCAAGTCTAGTCACTAGTCTTTTGGCTTGTCCAACCTTGGCGAAATTGATCCTTGGCGTGCGGAACTAGTGCTTTTTGCCA
This sequence comes from Symbiodinium sp. CCMP2456, assembly GCA_905221635.1. Classification (NCBI taxonomy): domain Eukaryota; class Dinophyceae; order Suessiales; family Symbiodiniaceae; genus Symbiodinium; species Symbiodinium sp. CCMP2456. Next base: position 69,813 of record CAJNDV010017136.1, on the reverse strand, counting down.
TCAGCTGCTGTCTGATCAATATGTGCATGGCGCACATGAAGCAAACACTGATGTGCAACAGCAAGGTTTTGGTTCTGTCCAGAACAAGCTTCTTAACGCTGTCGTGACAAGAATGATTGATCACCATGAAGGTTGTGCATGTTGCCGGTGGATGCCCTTGGACCGCATTCTGTGCGCTGTTCCGCGAGATTCCACCATTCGCCATGGTGTTTGTGGGTTTTTTGGACTTCGTAAATGGACAGGGCTATATTTTTAGAGCAGTTTGCCTGCAGGTTGTTTTGTGCAGCGCTTTGGGGGATCGATGTGAGGCGTGCGCGGCAACTGCTTGAAGCGCATCGCAAAGACTGCTTGCGCCCGAGAATGTTTCCGAGTTCACGAAAGGTTTCGGTTTTGACCTATGGCCCATTGGTCCCATCTGTTGCGTGCCAGGTGTGGAACAACAGCTTTATTTTCAGGCCTGCAGCTGCACTTCCTTTTCAGAAAATGCTTGGAAGCTAGTTGTGGTATTGTCTCACTTGTTCAATTCTTCGACGAAGCCTTGCAGTGCAGGCGGCCGTTGCGGATGCAAGGGCGAAAGAGCATCACACTGAGCCGGTTTTTGCGTGTGTCCTATTTAATCTGTTCTCATGATTGTTCAGGTCCAGGTGTGATGTTGATAGAACAGCAATGGCTGTTAGGTTGATGCAGCTCGAGCGAGCCTGGCACCGTCAGGCCAAGCTTTTCATGTGCTCGAGTTGTTGCACCCGTGGATGTGTTGAGCATCCACCCAATGAATGCTTTTGAGTTTCCTGATGTTTCCTGCGTGCTCAGCAAGGCTTGCCTGCTTGAACGTACACCGCAAAATGCCTAATTCGGTTTTGAAGCCAAGATGAACCAGGTAGCCTTAGAATGTTTTAGCTCAGGCCAAGAGCGTCATTGAACTTTACAGCACGACGGCACGTCAACATCGCAAGGGAGTCTGATGGCAGAGGCCTGACCATGGCAGCAGGCTTCCGTGGCGTGCTTCTTCTTGGTTTTCCGATTGCCATCCGTGCTGACTGTGTGGCAGGCTGGACACAATCCATAATTTGACATCAGCAGCTTTCCTTCCTGCGGCGCCAGAGTAAGTTAGCAAGAATGCAGGTGAAGAGAGAGGAAGGTGCTTGACAGTTCTCCGAGATGCGGCGATGCTTGCTTGCACTTGAAATGTTGTGAGATCGGATCCTGGTCCTGGCACATCATCTAGGTCATTCTCGGTACAGAGTTGCAGAGAATCGTTCTTGCGTCCTCCTAAGGACGGATGGGAGGCTTTTCGGCAAACCTGGAAAAGACAACTTCTGCAGCTTTGCCTCTGTGACCAGTCGAACACAGCTTGGGTTTAAATGTCAGTTTTGCGAGCTTGCGCTTACAAGCGATTCTGTGCCGCAAGATGTCTTTTCGACCATGTCCTTGCGATTGGAGAGCCGGGTTGCATCCCCGATGTCAAGATGCCTGTGCTGTTTTTCCTTGCATTTTTCAAGTTCCAAGGCAAGTAGGACAGGATGTTTTGGTGCCCTGTGTTTTCCGTATTTTGGTAATGGAAATCTGCATCCTGGTTGCTCTCTTCGAAAATTTCTTGTCAACCAGTCAACATCTGGTTAACTTCAAGTTCGCAGTAATGAACAGCGGGAACTGCATGAACACAGTCAGCTGTCGGTTCGAAAGGAGAACTTTGCACGACTTTGCTCGGGCAAGCAGGTTCCAAGTGGTGCAACAGACTTGAGCTTGGATCTTCGACCTCTGCAGACTTTCATGTTGGGCAGCCTGCCCGACCTTTGCTGAAGCCTGGAAAGGGCCTTTCATGTCTACAGATGCCCAGGTATGTTTCGAGATGGCGTGCCCAATAAAACCTGGCGCGCCGGAGTTCCCGCTGCTGCCTTGGCCTTCGGAGGAGCTGCTCTTCGGCGCCGCTCGGAGTCCAGATGTTTGATTTTGGATTCATTGGAGATGCCCAGCTTGAGTTTTCTGGGCCGAGGTGGAGAGCGCTGGCTCGAGCTGCTCCAAGCTTCTGAACCCGAGCTGTGCAGCCGAGTATCAGAGGGCCGAATTGGACTGTGCCCGAGATCCTCATAGCAGGACAGAGGATTACCTAAAGCAGTGATGTGCAAGTGATGTGCAGACGTTGTCTGAAGTGTGTCAGACTGTGGATAAGGGAGCCGTAACATTAGATCTAGCACAGAGAATTGGCACTGATGACCGGTGGGAGAGCTTGCAGGAGCATTTGGGAGGGTGAGACGCAAGGTCTATGTCCAAGATGCCAGAAGCCACTCGACGAGACCACTTGAGTTGAAGCTACTCTGCCTTCGAGGCTCTTCGAGGCTCCAGTTTTTGCCCGGACACCTAGGCTGGTGCGAGCATACCATCAGCTGAGCAAGCTCTGCCAAACCGGACGGGACTTCTCCCTGGATGCCCTGAAGCTACATTTCTTGGAGAGGCCCATCTCGTGTAAGGCCTACCTAAAGAGACCTGCTTGAGCGTAGGTATTGTACGTCCCCAGCCTTCTGGCACCATACTTCGTGTGGTGCCGAAGTGTCGCTAGCAGGTCGGCGAGCGACGACATTTGGCGATCCGACTTGACAGCAGAGCTTTGATGGAAAAGGATCGCGGTCCCATTGGTGAGGAGAGAAGCTTTGCAGCTGTGGGAAGGCATAGAAGTAGGTGACACTCCTCACAAAGCACAGCCACATAAACCATCGTGGAGTACGGCCGGCTGACGGAAGCCTCTCACGTTGTCGTTCGCACCTTTAGTTGCTTATTGAAGGTTGTCAGGGTTACTCCAGTAATTCGGGAGCTGTTGTGTATGTGCGGCCAAGCATTTCGCTGGGAGTCGTTCTGTGCACGTCAGCACCCAAGCTTTGAGAGTTGGTCTACAAGCTTGTAGTGAAAGGCGGCTGCTGCGCGATTTGTTGCTGAGCGGCGGGAAATGGGCCATCGCTTCCAGCGAGAGTTCCAGGAGTTCCGTAAAGAAAATCGGGCACATGCTGCATGACATTCAAAGGTAAGGAGTTGATGGGGAAGTACGTACTTTTCTCGGATTTTGTGCGCCAGACCGCTTGCAGATATAGAAGAGAACTTGCCTGTCGGTGTCCGTGAAGAGGAGCTGCTGAAAGAAGCACATAAGTCCTGCAAAGCGTTGCAGGCTTGATACCTGTCGGGGGTAGTGGGGGGGCTTTGTCAATCTTCGTTGGCTTGCCTCAGCACTGACTGTAGGGTCATCCAGGCACATTTTGCATACTTTGCTGGTGCAGAGAGTCGAAGTAGAGTGCAAGCAGCTCTGGTTGTGTTGTAGCTGCAGGGAGAGAAGCATCGCAGACGGCGGCAGCTGAGACAAAGACAGGCGAGCGGCCCACGAGTGCAGTTGGGCACTGTGTGTCTGAATTTGTCTTCAAAGCAGGGTAAGGACAACAGTTTTTGATTTCCGTGCTCTGAGGCGAACATGCCTGCCAGCAAGGACGGCGTCACAAGAAATGTTTGCCATTTTCAAAGTCAATGCGTTTCTGGATTTTGGCTCTGACTCATTGAGGAAGCGCCCGAGCAATCGAGAAGCTGATTTGTTTGCAGCCGTGTACCGAGCTTTGCCAGTCGTGGCAGGAGGATGGATGCGAGGATGACGGACAGGAGGCGATCGCTCCCATTCTGTCATTGGCCTCTTGTGTCGGTTGTGGCACCTGCCTTGAAGCCTGCCTGCAGGAACATCCTCTTGGGAACTTGGGAATGCTTACTCAGGGTTTGGTGGACTCCATGTTCGGTATCAGGATGTTCGGACTTCACAGTGCCACTGTGCTTGTGTAAGTCCGTGCGTAGACAAGCAGCAGGTTTATTCCAGCTAGCCTCCTTTGCTGCGCTTCTGGCATCAACAGTCACATTTCCGACGGTGGTGAGGTGAGCGCTTCAAGTTTCGGGAAGTTACCGAAATGCTTCTGTGACAACAACTAGCATAAGTAGCAGCACAAGACTCTGAAAGTAAGTGATTCCGCGATCGGGACTGCACGAGGCGTAGCACAGCATGCGATCGACGATCTGGGAGCAACACCAGATTGGCGACCTGTTGCATTCGTTTTTGTTGGCATTGGTGAGGCTGCCGAGGAGGAAAACATCACGGTGGACGATGTGGTAGAGGCCGGCTGAGATCAGATTTACTTGATCGCTGCAGAGTTCATTCCTCTGTTGAGACACAGAACGAGCAGAAATCTCTTCTCTTTTCCTCTCATACCAATCTCTGCAATGCCATAGAAATGCCGCTGCTTGACTTTGTCACGCATTCAACCGATTCAGCTGGCCTGGCAACTGGCCGCAGTAAGCCAACAAGGTGTTCACGATCCCCGTTGCCCTCTGGCTTCAGGTTGAGGAGACCTCCCGCGATAAGACGGGGCCTCAGATGGCCTCAGATAACGTTTCGGAACCGAGACGTCGCTTGAATTTTACAAGGGTGGACCATGGTTCGAAGCGGCAGCCTGCAGGTTACAGGCGATCTTCAGTCGTCAGTCTCCTGTTGATGGTGTGTTGCACCTACGGTAAAGCATACGCTGGTCGTGATCGAATTGAGACATGGGATGGCACGGGCTTGAGCTGTTTCTTGTCGTACGATCTGTTGCAGCCCGACGCGGTGGCTAAGGCTGATCCGCAATTTTTTCTCCATGTCAACGTTTCCGAAGGAGACTTTGCACGGACCTCAGCTCGGAGCACATGGCAGTACGCCTCCATGACGCAGACTCCCCCCAAGCTAGAATTAACCCCTCAAGGGTTTCATCTCTTCCTAAGGGGAAACTATCCAGAACATCGACCCGACCGAATTCCCAGTTGCCCTTGATGTCCATGCCACAAGCAGAATCCCCAACCCAATCCCATGATCCCCGCTCACCATGAAGGCCGCAAGTCCCAGAGCAAGAGAAACCCGAACTTCTGGCGCCGTCGGGGGGTCTCAGCGCTCGCCAGAGATTGGGTTGGGGCTTGGATCGGAAGCTGCTCCCTTTCCACGTGAGGCATTTGAGAAGGGCTTGGGATTGGTCGGAGTCGGCTTCGCGCAGGTTTTGAATGCTCTTTCATCGCTCTTTTGCTCAGCTACGCACAGCTGGAGGGGGGCCTGCTTCTCTCCAAGGTTGCAGGCACCACCGCCCGGCGTGCCGCGACACTCAGCCGAGTCGCTGAATCTGCGTCACAAGGCACACCACTTGCTTTAAAACGTGTTCCAGCCTGATCCCAGCCCAGAGGGATGATTTCCAATGTTTCGCTTCGCTGTCTCTGGAGGCACGGAAGCTTGGCTTGGCCCAGCGATACGTCGAGGCATTCCTAGGGAGAGGGCTGAAAAGGTTGTAGAAAGGTTTATCGATTCCATGATGTTTTGGAGATGTATGTTTGTCTATGACGAAATTAAGACTGACAGTCAATGCACAGTGAGGTAATGGCAACCACACAGGCGTGCAGGAACACAGGGAGGAGCTGATAAAAACACGCTCAGAACCGCACACATACTGGCATGATTTTGCACAGAAGAACACAAAAGAAAACTTTGTTCTAAGGATGCAGCAGTACAGAGTGATGATCGATGGATGCATGACTTCACGACGTATGACTGCTTATGTCACCGGCGCTTGCCGTGCGTCTTCGTTGCTCTCGTCATGACCAGTTTTTTTCGCAGGCCACAAAGCACTCGTCGGGAAGGGCGGCTTGATGCGGCTTTTGTTGCACACCCCGATTATGACTCGCCCATTGCCCGATCGTAGGCCGAAAATGGAATGGGTCCTCGAATGCCCATTGCCGAGCCACGTCCATATCAGTGAAGCAAGTCACGGCAGAGATGCAGAGCTGGCATATGCCAGAGAGTGCCTCCTATCATTTAGCTGCGGTTACGTGTTGGTGTGCAAGCAGACTTGAAGCTGCGCTGTCCCATAGTGGACAAAGTGTCGGACTTGTGCCGATGGTGCATTTGGCAACATCCCCGTGTGTCGAAGGCAGCGAAGCTGCAGAAGGAGGCCGAGCGAATGGAGGCAGCGGCTGGGGAGTGTCGAGAATCACTCGCAGCTGCAGCTGGTGTTCCCCCGGCCCCAAAACGCCTGACAGGCTCTGGAGTCCTCCAATACAGGCCCTAAACGGCACAGGCCCCATCGCTTGCATTTGTACGCAGTATGCCCTGGTCATCGTCGAATCGGGCAACCGGGGCACACGCTGATATTTTTGTTTTCGCATTTCCGATGTCTGACCGCAGATGTTGGAGCCTTTCATCTGATATCGAATTGTTCAGGTAAACTGACGGGTGAGCTGATTGCAGCATCCCCGTGCAACGAACCGTTGCGAAAGGTTTGCTTTCTGCTGCAGCCTAGAAGAAATGTGCGAGATCGTTGAGTGTTTCGGCTCAGGCGGAGTGGTGCGCCTCCAAGTATCGAGCAGTGGAGGCGAAGGCGGCCGGGGGGTTGATGGGGCTACGGAACAATCGGTGACAAGGTCCGGCAACTCAAGCGTACAGCAAAGCTTGCGGCAATTCCTTATTACGCGTGTCATGGCCGGCTTCACCTGGACATGTTTTGACCACTGGAAAGTTTTGAATCAGGGAGTGTGCAGCAGGCGGAGCAAGCCGTTTCTAGCCTCTTGCCAGGAGGAGGAACTACTGGAGGCTCCTCGCGTGCCCATTGGGCGTTTGGGCCGATTCGAAACTGAGACCAGTGTTGCCTAGGAGTTCTGTGGCGTGGCCAGGAGAGGCATGCGCTAGAAAGGCTTCGGCTTGAGGAGCAGCGAACTCGGCGCTCACACACAGCTCTGGCTGCAACGGACTGTCATGGTTGTTTATGGTGAAAACTGGGTAAGCCTAAGCCGGGCGACCTCAAGGGCTTCTTGCTGCATCGCACTAAGCCTTGCAGCCTCATTCACCGGAAGTGCTAATTTGCTCCTGGTGGCACAGGCACCCCACCATGCAAGACATTCGAAGTCTGGGTGAAGGCATTCGCCATCCGGAGTCCCAGGGTCCCCAACGAACCCCGAACCGTTCAAAAACTGTTGGCTGGCAGAGTTATCCCGTGTTGTCGGTGCTCGACAGCTGAGATCACAGGGTATTTGGGGTGAGAGTCGTCCTTTGCTGTGATGTAGAACCTCGACTCGTGGGATGCGAATTGGGATGGGACCGTTGGTGTCGTCTTCGCATCTCAAAAACCTGGCAATTGCGGTCGGGATGCAGTGGAGATTTGTATGACAGTGATGGCTTTTGTGGGCAGTAAAACAAATCCAAACTTCGGGCGTGGCGACGCGGGGCGAAGCGCCTGGATGTCGGAGTGTGGACAGCTGGCGCTTCTGAACAGGAGAGTGGGAGTATCGTGCGAGAGTGGGGGAAGCATACCACGACCAGACCACAGGCGGCCGCCAAATAACCCATCACATGGCGTGTGCGGACCATGTAACACGATGTAACCCGGTGACTCGAGCTTATGGGGTAGCCGACAGGTCTTTCCATGTCACTGAGGCGCCTGGAGCATCAGGAGGCGAAGCTCGTGGAGCAGTCCTTGCGTCACAGCCCTAGACGGACAAAGCCGGATGTCAAAGCATGGGGTTAGAGTGAGTGGCTTTAGAGTTTCGAAATAACTTCGGGATAGATGGGGGATGCCACAACACAGATCCAGGTGCGCAGCAGCTCATGCTGCAGCGCCACGACTGCACCGTGAGTCGGCTGGCTGCCAGGCCGAGTCTTCTGCTGTAGCAGTCAAAGCCCGGACGGCTCATGCAGTTGTGGTGCTGGAATTTTGCTTGTGAGCCATTTTTGCAATGACTAGATGAGACCTGACAAGGCAAAGGCGGGCATGGGCTGCTTTGGGAGGCTCTGCGCAGGACATGGAGCAGGCTGGCAGTTCAGGTTCAGCGACTTCATGGTGGTTGGCCTACATGGCTCGTTTGCAGAGAAGAGTCCTGGCTCCTGGCCAGAAACCATAAGCCGTTGAGAGTTCAATTTGGGAAGGCGCTGTGTTCCGCGGCCGGGCGTTGCACGTCCAAGGAAGCGCCTGGTTGTCGCTTATGTGCTGATTAGGTACAGGATTGTTTATGTGGCTTTGATTAATGTCAATGTCATGTTGCTGTTCAATACCCTTCACTACTATATCACCTGCCTCGAAACCCTTTTCACCAGAATCAAGGTCTGGGGTCTGAAGATTAATTGAAAATCCCCAAACCCACAATACACAAATCTCCTCCAACAATCTGCACAACAATCCATAACACGATCCCAAAACAAATCCACCCACGAAAACCCATTATTCAGGTTGTCAGGAAGATGATACGACGGACTGATTCGCTGATCCTTACAAGACTTGTTGCAATTGCCCCGCAAGAGCCGACAGAAACTCCAAGACGTATGTCATTGCCATATATGCGATTGTGATAGACAAGGTCTCACGGTCTGACAGTCATATACAAAGGCAGCTTGGCAAATCACTAGGTAAAAGGATAGTTAGAGACTAGGTTCTATTACACTTTACAGTTGACACCTTCAGAATGGTAAAAACCACAGGGGGGGATATCAAGATGTGAGATGTGGGTTAGCCACAGCTTGCCAGATGATGGTAGCCTTGGTGAAGAGGTTGTATTATTGAAGCGTTGGACATGGATCGAGACCTGTATGGAGGATGACTGCCGTAAGATGCGTCGGTCTTCATCCACACCAGCCGCAAGGCAATGTGCACGTGCGGTGTTGGTTGAGTAGGTTTTGGAAGGGTCCTTGGCGACATGGTAGAGAAGTGACTTCGCCGTTGTTGCTTTTTGGCCATCGGTGGTCAGATCAGAGCTCCACGTCTGTCTCCACGTCATATCTTTGGACTATCGCTGAGATTCCGGAGCCCAACTGTTAGAGGCGACCCAAGTCTGCCATGGCTTGATTCGACGATCCTCCGCTGCAGTAGTGGGAGGGTTGGTTTAGCCACATCCGCAAGTGTCTGCCGAAAAATACTGTGAGTGTTGTGAGTCAGTGACTGCTGTTGCGTCTGCTTCTTTGATGGCGAAGTAGAGTTAAATGGATTTTTGGCGAGAAATTTGATGTAAGGGAACAGTACTGTTGCTTATGTGCAGTCCGCAAATTGCCATCGCTTCGTAAGACTCCTCTGTCCTGTACTGTTTTGCCTTTGAGCCTGCACCTCGACCCGTGCGACCTCGACACCTCGCACTTTCAGATGGTGCTGTTGGACAAATGCACAACCCATCCGCATGCCGAACTGACGTTGAAATGAAAGACAAGAAGCCGTGTACTCGACATCCTGGATTTGGATCAATACCTTACTTACAATGCCCCCAACCAGTCGCAATTTTCAGACAATGAGATGCTCAGATACTTGAGCCTCGGCATGCTTCAGCACTGTGCCAAGGTAGTTGCACCTCATCGATCTGCCCATGGATGTTAGCTCAACATGAGCATGACGATTCCATGTGTACATATGCACCGAAACTCCTTTAAAGGAGGAGGGACGGAGAGAAAAGGCAGCACCGAGGGGAAAACATGCGCCTGGATTTGCAGCCTCAAGCTCGACAGAGAGAATTCGGATCATTGGCTTCTCAACTGTGTGGTGAGCTTGTAATCTAGGCTTTTCACGAGCTCGTCTTGGGTGACGTTCTCCATCTTTACTATACCTATGCAGCTTCCGGTTCGCTTGCCTGACGAAGGGCGTCGAAGGACGGTTGCGCGAAGCCTCGGGCTGAGCCCTCAGTTCCCAAGGGCCCCCGGTCGCGCCGGGACTGCCTGCTGACGCGCTCGCTGCCCGAGGACACGGGGATGGGGACGTTGTTAAGGCGAAGGGCGTCTGGGGCTGCGCCCTGGGTCGCCTCGCGGGCCGCGCCCGGATCTGTTGCTGGGGCTGGGCCTGGGGCTCGCCCTCGGACTCCGTGCGTCGATGGCCCCGCTTTCCTGCATTCCGTTCAAGGTCTGCACGTCGGTGGCGTGGGAGGGCCGCGAGGCGTCGCTGTCCGCACCGCCTCCGGTGGTGGCACCCCACATGTGCGACGCGGGCCCAAGCTGTGCCGACGATGGCAGCACCTGCTCCCGCGACGGCCAGGCCGCCCGCCAGCACCCACGGTGCCCGCAGCAGCCAGGGTTCTCTCGCCCAGCACTGCCAACACGCCTGCGCCTTCGGCCGCCGTGGCCACTTCCGCCGCTCCCGCCGCTGCCTCGGCAGCGGTGGCGAAGCCCTCCGACGCCTCCGCCTCCGCGAGCTGCTGGGAGGCGAAGCTCTCGATGTCCCACGCCGCTGCGCGCGAAACTGTACCTGCTGGATTCATGAGTTCGGTCCGAACATCGGACTCGGCCTTTCGACGCTACCGGCTAGATTTCGCCAACCAAGAAACAGAGGGTTGTGCTTTCGCCTGCTTCGCTGACTGTAGCACCCCCCGTCTCCCTCAAACCCGGCAGGAAACAGAAGCTAGGCCCGAACGTTAAAGTAAAGGCTTGTGAATGCCTGCGAGGGCGCCTGATCTTGGCTAAGACAGGATGTGGTGCAGGCACGTGCAAGCTGTTTCCGGACCTGGTATTTGAATGGTCGTCGAGGGTGACATAACTGCTTTGTTTCTTTACCTCAGCGACCGGATTGTCTTGGGACCGCCGTGCAGCTACAACTCACAAGTGGAATGGGTTGAAAACACAGCCGTATACCTTGGTTTCACAATAATGATGCTTCAATGCATCGTATGCTTTGTTGTTTGCAAGCATCACACATGCAAAGCACATCCATGCAGCACTTTCCAGTTCGTCGGTTGCATGTAGTACATGACATGAAGAGCATCCTCTTGCTGTAGCTTGTACATGTCCCGTCGAGTCGGGCGTGTTTCAGTCGTGGCTTTTCTGGCATTGATACATCTCCGGCGCTGTTGGATAAGCTGGCCACTTGGTTCGCGCCGGAGTCCTGTGACATATCGACCCACAATGCGTTCTGGACAGAATTCTGCGCAGACAAGCCAGAACGCGGAAGCTTTGGGCAAGCAAACACAGTGGCATGTGGGCGTGACTTGGCTATAAGGCTGCAACATGAAGTTCAGAGTCTGACTGCATGACAGTGTATCGGCTGGATAAGCAATTCCAGCTCCCAGCGTAGGGTACCCTTCATTTCTCAGATTCCTGTCAGTCTCACATTTCTAAATGTCCCAACTCCCGAATCGTTGGGTAATTACCCTTCATCTCTCTTAGCTAGAAGGCTTTTTCCATTTTCGGCTTTTGCTGTTGTCCGGCTGACGTAGCTCCTACATTTCTCATCCAACCCCTTCTTGTACAGTGATTGCACTATATTGTATTTTGCGAACATCTCAGTACATACTCTGCTGCTGCAGGTGATAGGGGCCGGCGTTGCCGGTTTGGTATGTGCACGCGAGCTCCGGCGTGCTGGGCTTGGCGTCGAGGCGAAAGCAAGCCAGGTTTTGCAAAAGTTCGTTTTTTAGATGTTTGGGAAGGGTGGACACGTCTGGTCAGTGTGGCTTGCAGTTTTGACCTCATCCCTTCACGGTGCATGCATCGGTTGGACAAGTCTGGGTTGTTGTTGTTGTTGTTGTTGTTGCAATGCTTTAGTCATCATCTCATCGTTCGGGACCATGGAAATTGAACATGTACTTGAATCCCGAGGTTTTCGAAGCATCTGATGGAGTCGGTGGGCGAGTTCGCACCGATATGGTGCCTCTGCCAGGTGCACTGCTGTGCAGTGGAGTGTGCGCGGACAACAAGTTTCAGTCCATCGATATGGTTACATTCTTACATATATTTTCCTGCATAATCAAAGAAAGAATCTTAATGTGACATATCATATAACATGTGTCCATTTTTGACAGCATCATTTACCCTTCCTTTCAGGTGCGAAAAGTTCGACAATGGAGTCGGCAAAGCGACCGTTTCTGCTTGACAGGGGATTTCAGATCTTGATCGAGGCCTACCCGGAAGTACGAAGGCAGTTGGACTTGCAGAGCCTTCGGTTGCGAGGCTTTGTCCCAGGTGCTGTATTGGCATTCGGTGGTGGAGACTTGCGGATTGTCGCAGACCCTACCAGGAGCCCGAAGTACTTGTTCAAAACCTTGTCAGCCGGGATCGCCAACTTCCGCGACTTGCTTTCTTTGGGCATGTTGCGTCTCAAGCAGGTGTTTCTCGAGAGGCCCTATGCTGCCCTGGAGCGCAGCTCCAAGGCTGGGGCGAGAAGGATAAGTACAGAGGACTTCCTCACAGACTCTCTGTGTCTGTCGTCGAATCTGGTCGAGCGCTTCTTGCGCCCGTTCTTTGAGGCAATCTACGTGACGCCGCTGAGAGAGCAGTCATCGGCTTGCTTCGAGTTTGTGCTTCGCATGCTCGCTGATGGTGGGACTTCGTTGCCCTCCACGGGAATGCAAGCTATCCCCGAACAGCTTGCTGAAGGACTGATGATACATTTGCAGTCACCGGTGGCTGAAATACGCCAGAACGGACTTCGCTTGGAGTCTGGAGAGTGGAAGGACTTTGATGCAGTCGTTGTTGCTGCTGATTGGCCTTCAGCCGGAAAGCTTGCGTCGGAAATCTCGGTTGCACAGGGGACGCAGAGCAGCACTTGGTATTTTGCGCTTCCGTCCCCTCCTCCCGTCAAGGATCCGATAATCATCTTGAACAGCACTCTCCAGCAGAGTGACTCGCAGGGCTCTTTTTCGCGCATCGTGAATGTTGGTTTCCCTTCGATTGTGCAGCCTACCTATGCCCCAGATGGCTGGGATCTTGCTGCTGTGACGATCCGTGGAAGTTGTGACGTTGAGGAGAGCTGGGTCCGAGGGGAGCTCAGAGCGCTCTTCGGCCTCGGCTCGGAACTCGACACGTGGCAGTTGCTGCGAGTCTACAACTTGGGCTTTCATCAGCCGCAGCAGACGCGAAGACTCTGGCCACCTCGGGAGCCTTTCCTCGGCGAGAGCGGTGTGTATCTCTGCGGGGACCACTGCGCGGAGCCGACGCTGGACTCAGCCATGCGATCTGGCAGACGGGCTGCCGAAGCCATCCTGCAGGCGCGGTGTGCAGACCTAGGATCACTTCCCTTTCTTTCCGCTCGCAGCTCCGCATAAGTGGATGAATAAGTTGGTTGATCTCAGACATGTTGGCATTCCCCGGTACTCCTACGCAGACAACATAGGGATCTGTCGGGATTTGTCAGCGGTGCAGCTGGAAGGCTTCAAGCCGAGCCGAGAATGCCTAGTTGGCGCATTCGAAGCGCTTGGCCCTGGACCAAAGGACTTTGGTAATTCTTACTCACATGTCACACCTCATGCAAATCTTTACCCCCTGCTTTTCGATTGATCTCGGATGGCCTCGGCATGTCGAACAGTACTCTCCTCGATCTGCCAATCAAGCCTGAGTTCGGCTGTATCATCATGTGCAAGATATGGGAGAGACAGCTTGTCATGACGGCGTCAGGCTTTCACCGGCTCCCAGCATTCAGCACCTTTCTTGGGTGGCCTGTTTTCCAGCCTTGCCTGTAGTCCAAAGCTCCGCCTTCTTGTCTGGAGTGGGAGCCTCGCCAGATTCCGTTGAGGTTTTCTTAGGGGCGGTGCGGTTTCCTAGGGGCGCCCCTTCTTTAACGGGACGGTCCGAGCTCGCGGGAGCTTTCAGCCTCCTCGCCTCGTTGCCATGGCGGAGCTGGAAAGCCGTGCCATGCGCGCTGTCCCGTCGGATGTGGAGGCACCTTCCGGCAGAAGGCCGCCGCCTTGTGCGGTGCGTGAACACGCATGCCCGCATGCACATGCCAGCGATTCTGAGGTCGTCGGCCGCCAGAACGGTCGAAGCCGGTGGACATCAGCAGACTGATCTATGACGGCCAGGAGCTCCGGAATCGGTTCTTGCGAGTTGCTCGTGGCTGTCCGCAAAGCTTTCACACTGACTGTTGGTCACGACTTACAGCGGCAGGACGTGGTGTCAAAGCTTGACTCTCAAAGCCGAGGGCCCCTTCTTCGCAGTTGTCCTTTGCGGCCCTTTTGTTGCAGAAGATTTCCTTGGGTTGGACGCCAAGGGCAGTGCGCTGGAACATTCACAGAACCGATGCAGCGACTTGTCTCAGTGGTGGGCAGTTGCGCCTTGACTGGAGCTACGTTTCGTGATGCATGCTCTGGAGTTGTGAGGTCAGGTTATCCAGACTGATTACTGCGGCTGGAAAACTTCGAGACTGGAGGGGAGCTCTACATTTGCTGGAAGGCTAGACACATGTTGGGCTGCGGAAGTGGAGCTTTTGTGACTGTGTCAGGTTCGGCCTCCCAGTCCATTCGAAGGAATGCCGTGCTCTTCACCTCGGCGATGCAGCCCTGTGTCCGGATGCCGAGATTCGAGGAGCAACCCAAGAAAGGGCGCAGGAGTGCAGAAATACAGTCCTCCCCACACAGCCCCCCCATTCCAAGGCTGCTACGGTCACACAACAAGGACTGACACAATGCCGCAATGCTCCTGAGGTATCAGCACAGCAGTGGCCCGCTGCCCTCGCGACAGAGCTGTCGATGCGGCAAGCCGGTGTGAAGTTCTGCCCTCAATGCAGAGCCGAGATGGAATCTACGCTTGACATGAAGTGGATGTCTTGAGCTTCCTTGCTTCTCAGGCCAGACCCTGTGGCCTCCAACACCCTCATCAACGTATTCAGGTTGCATTCAAGGCCAGCAGTGTGGTTGGTTCGGGGCCTTTTTTGCCTCGCCCAGGCCGGATCCCGGTTTTCCAACTGGCCCTTTGGCCTCTGCATCCTGGAGTCTCTCTGCCGAGGGCCCAAGTCATGTCAATGTGAGATTCATGTTGGGCCGCCTGTTCTGGTGCTCGCTGTTCGGTCCGTGCATGCAGCACCTTGGGACACGAAGTCAGAGCAAGCTCCAGCCAACCGCTGCAGTGTCTGCGGCTGGTGGGGATGTCCAAAAGGGTGTCTTGGACATTCGCGTGCCATGTTTACCAATGTTCATTCTAGCTTAGATCTACGAGAGAGGTTGAGATGTGCGACATCGAGATTTCAGATTACACATGGATTGAGAAAGCTGCCACCAGTGCAGGGCAAGCAGATTCCTTAGCATACCAACGGTGAACTTGCGCGGGCATTCCTCGGCTTGTTGTTCTTGTAGTCAAAGCACAACGCCTTCGTACTTGGCCACACTGCTTCTGCGTCACCCCTGTGGCAAAGGGTCGGCGAAGTCAGATCGGGACATGGACATCGGTTTCCGGCTGTTTCGAGTCAGTTTGAGGTGAGACAGATGGAGCTCTGGAAGACCGCCGACGTCTTGGCTTGGAGGTGGCTGCATTGCCAACCTTTCAGCATGGTGAGTCACGGCACTGGGAGCAGCAGCAGCAGCAGCAGCCGAGGCTTGTTTACGACACAGCCACTCAAGTCTATTGCAGTTTAGGGTTTGGCTTTCATCTACGAGCATCAGTCGGTGATGCAGCACG
This sequence comes from Symbiodinium sp. CCMP2456, assembly GCA_905221635.1. NCBI lineage: Eukaryota > Dinophyceae > Suessiales > Symbiodiniaceae > Symbiodinium > Symbiodinium sp. CCMP2456. Next base: position 54,434 of record CAJNDV010017136.1, on the reverse strand, counting down.
GAAGGCCAAGCATACACCTTGGCAGCTTATGCCTGGCTCAAGCATTCCGTGGAGCAAGAAGTTCCAATGGCAAGGCCGTCTGACGTTTTATGATCCTTGCTTCTGCAATCGTGATCAGACTTTCAGAGCCCTCAGACCTTTATTGAGTCCGACGACAGGAATCATGTGTTGCCACACCCCATGAGCCGTGGAAACATTGCACAGATTCTCTACACCATAAAACCCTAAGCCCTGAACCCTACACAAAAGGGGCTCATAGGGACTGAAGGCCGAAAGACGCCTTAATCACAACTACTCCCGCAAATCCTGAAGTTCTTCTATGAAGGCGTTGAGAAACATGCGCAGGTCTCCTATGGGTGTCTTGCAAGTCATCGCATCCTTCGCATTTTCAGGACCATCACCATCATCACCATCACCATCACTATCATTATTATTGTCATCATCATCGTCATCATAGAGCCCTTGAAGCCCTGAAGCCTTGGAACAGAGACCCCTAGGCCTAGGGGCTCCGGAAAAGAGGCTTCCGCCTGCGCAGGCGACGGCCATGGAGCACGAGCCAGAGGAGCGGAGGCCCTTGGTTCACAGAGCCGCCCGGGCAGGAAAGAGCAGCTGCATCCCTCTAAGCCCTAAACCCCTAAACCCCTAAACCCCTAAACCCCTAAAACCCTAAAGCCCTAAACCCTAAACCCTAAACCCCTAAACCCCCAAACCCCTAAAGCCCTAAACCCTTAAATCCTAAACCCTTAGTTTG
>CAJNDV010017136.1:1804-53583 GCA_905221635.1 Symbiodinium sp. CCMP2456 | reverse complement strand
TTCCGGGACATCCCTAAACCTCAAAGCCTAAACCCTAGCCCAAACCCTAAGGTCTTGCTTCGGTCTTGCTGTCGAGAGTATAAACCCTACTTGGAGGCCCTTTTGACTTAGTAAGTCTACTTAGTATCCCCTAGAAACCCTCTTATAATCCCCATAACCCACCTTACTAACCCTACTTACTAAGTCAAAAGGGCCTCCAAGTAGGGTTGTGTGTATGAAGTTGCATATGCCCAGCTGATTAAGGCTTTCGGAGCATGGGAAGGGTAGGGTGGGGTGGGGTGGGGTTGATGGGCTGGGGTGGGGGCAGAACTTGGCTTGATACTGCAACTTTTGACGATTGCAGTCTTTGGCGGAGGCTTTCACTAGTGGTGAGTCCTGCGCCTGGCACTCTTCTGCATGGCGTCGGGTATCCTTGTCTCAGAGGCGACTTATCCGCTTCAAGTTCTTCAATGAACCTGCGATTACCACGATGACGGCGGTGATGCTGCAGAATCTAAAGTAAGCAACATCCGTGATGCATGACACTGCAGGTCAGTGTGCAGTGCTATCGATGTGGATCAAAGTGATGACGTGAAATCGCGCTGTCGCTCGACGGATCATCCAATACAAACCCAGAGAAATGGGAGACGGAACACATGTTCGAAAACAACGCCACCGCGACGGAGATGGCTTTGGAAGGCTTCTGTTCCAGAACCGGCATGCAAATAAGTGTGCTTTCGGAATTGGCAGCGGGGAATGGAATCCCAAAGCCCTAAGCCACTAAACACTAAACCCCAAGCCCCAAACAGAAAAACGGAAGGGAATCAAAGTCCCTAAACCCTAAACCCTAAACCCTAACCCCTAAACCCTAAACCCTACACCCTAAACCGCTGAAAACCGACCAGGCCAGGTCACGTCTGGTCCGCCTCCTGCCACGCCCAGAAGCCGTGGCAGCTCCAGATGATCACAGCCTTCTCCTTCGTTTCGGGTTTAGGGTTTAGGGCTGAGCCCCTAAACCCTAAACCCAAAACCCACAACCCAAAACCCTAAACCCTAAACCCTAAACCCTAAACCAAAAACCCTAAACCTGAACCCTAAACCCTAAACCCTAATTGAAAAGCTTCCGTCGGGCCGAGGGAGTTGAGGCTTCAGGCCTCAGGGTGGCCATGGGAACTTTATTTATGGTTTAGGGTTTAGGGTTTAGGGTTTAGGGTTTAGGGTTTAGGGTTCAGGGCATTTAATACAACATATTCAATATCAATGTTTCATTTAATATGATATATTCAGTTATCATTAAATAATAGTAATAATAATACCTAAACTCTATTCAATAGCATTAGATAATAGTACTAATTAATAACACTACCTAAACTCTATTCAATATCATTAAATACAAATAATACTAATAATACCTAAACTCTGCACTGCCAATGCTTGGAAGTGGAAGCGGAGGGGTCCCCGGCAACAAAGCTACAACGATGATTCGCAAGGCGAATCCTTGTTAGTGAATCAGACATTTATATTGCATTGCTCATCCGTCCTCTCCGGGCCCCGGGCTTCCAGGTGTAAATTTCAGCTCACTCAAAATCATGCCAAACCAGCGCGTAGACTCAGACGACCTGACAGCAACAGCGGCAGATCGTGTTGTATTGCGTTGTTGTTGGCAATCCCAGAGAGCCCAATACCCCTTAAATAAGGAATATAGCTTAAATCTTAATATGAAGCCCCATATAATTTTAGGTAAACCCTAAACCCTAAACCCTAAATTTCCTTTTGGGTAAACCCTAAACCCTAAATTTTCCTTTGTTAAGCTGTATTGGGCTATCTGGGATCCTGCACTTCGGGGCCGAGTCTCCGAGACGGACCACACTGCGTGGCATCGCCCCAGCTCTTTCGGAGCTGTGTCACCTGTCGAGATTACCCAGGGGCTCCAATGTAGTTCCTAGGGGTTGGGGCTCTAGGGTTTAGGGTTTAGGGTTTAGGGTTTCGGGTCTAGGGTTTTTTGGGTCTGTTTTGGTTTTTTTGGTAAGGAATTATAGTATATTATCCAAAAAGGAACTTATGACTGTTATGGTTTGGTAAGGATTTATAGTATACTATCCAAAAAGGAACTACATAGGAGCCCTTGGGTAAGGCTCAGGATTCTGAAACGGGCGGACCGCCGAAAGACTCTTTATCTCTACTAGGTTGTTTCTTGCATCTTGTTTTTTGGCAGTGAGTATCCTTTTTGGGGATCTGAATGTAGAAAACTCTCGTATACTGTGTTCGTGTACCGTCTCAAAATACAAAGTGCAAACCCTGAGCCCGAAACAAGGGTGCGTTGGATCTAAACCCAAACATACGGACAAGTCTAACCCTAAACCCTGAACCCTGAACCCTAAACCCTAAACCCAAACATACGGACACGTCTACGATCGAAGTCACGCCTTGCTCTGCAAAGGAGCTCAAAGGTCGTGGCACCGGTGTGGTACCATCGGCCACACACTCCCAGCGCAGGTCCTGGGGTTTAGGGTTTAGGGTTTAGGGTTCAGGGTTTAGGGTTTAGGGGTTTAGGGGTGTAGGGTTTAGGATTTAGGATTTAGGGTTCAGGGTTTAGAGAAACTCTGCAGACTTTCGGGCTTTACGGTTAGGGGTTAGGGCTTACCTTACCATAGACCCACGAGTTGCGGCTGTCAGTCGGAGTGAATGCACTAACCCCATATGGGAGTTTCCAGAAATTAGGGTACCTTATTTTGGGGTCCTCATAATAAGGGTCCTACTATTTAGGGTGCTATATTAGGGTCCCCTATTTTCGGAAACCCCCATATATACACCCTGGCCAACTATTCAGATGCGCGGTGTCGAAGGAGAAGCCTTCAACACTTCGAACCTTACATGCCTAATGCAGAGTGGCGCTGCTTAAAGGATCATGGGACTTAGTAAGTAGGGTTATGTGTCCCCTAATTGGGGTTATAAGTATAGTTACCTTAAAAATATAACGCTACTTACTAAGTACTGTGGTCCTTTAAGTATAGAGCCTTGAATGAGAAGCCCCCAAGTGCAATATTCGGAGCATCCCTGCAACCGAACGGAGCCTCTGAGTGACAAAAACCAATCCTAAACTTTGCCCTAAACCCGCAATGCTTAAAGTATAAACCCGAGAAGCGAATCCCACGGACAAACAGCACAGCCCTTGCATGCACCCGCGTGGATGATGATGACGATGATATACCGTATATCAGTTTAAGGTTTAGGTCTAGGTCTAGGTCGTCCTCATCACAAGATGCCGTACTGAAATCTGAACAACCACATCCACAGTAGCACTGCAGGTCATCAAAACAACTGTCGCTGCCATCATCATAGAATCATCATGCACCATCAGCATCATCGATATACGTACTCTAAACCCTAAACCCTGAACCCTAAATTCTTCAACAGCGGCCTTCAAGTGCAGCAGCCAACCTCGCGATGTGGCTTTGGCCAGCCGGTGCGCTTTTGTGGTGCGTCGGGGTACGGGCTTTTAGGTTTAGGGTTCGTAGTTAAGTTTAGGGGCTCGGGTTTTGGGGTTCGGGTTTTGGGCTGGCGGTTTAACTCTAAACCGTATAATCCCTAATCTGTGAAGCGATGCCAGCCATTCTATGTCCTACACGGACTACGGCGCAAGGACCTTGTTGACGTCGCAGTAATGCAGAAACGCCGTCTTCAACCGTAAGCTGTAACGTTTGGGGCTTAGGGTTTGGGGAGCCCCTGTCTGAAGATGAAGAACACCTAGTTGTTAAGCCTCATCACATCCAAACAAGTGGATCTTGGTGCAATCAAGCCGATGCCTCATGTCTGCGGACGTGCTGCAACGACGAGAAACCCCTGTGGCTGTGGCCACAACATGTGCCCAAAGCCTACCCTCCCTTAAGGCCGAAACCAGACCCTAAGGTAAATGTAGCCTCTCAAAAACATAATCATAATGATGATAATCAGAATGCTACTAACAACGATACTACTACTAATAATACTACTACTAATAATAAGAAGAATAAGGCTACGCTTGTTCCTACTTTTTGGTTTTGATCAGGGACCCCAAGAAGAACAAATGCGAAAGGCCAAAAGGTACTACTGGGGAACCTAGGTGGGCAAAGGCTGTGAGGATACCGCAGAGCAGCTACTGAATGCAAAGCGAAACCTTCATATGTGGAAGAGCTGTGGCTTTTTTGCGCTGATGGTCAACCTGAAGCCTATGCCCCAATGGTGTCAGACCTGAAATCAAACCTTATGCCTTACGCTCCAAACCGGTACACTAAACCCTAAACCCTAAACCCTAAACCTTAACAGCCCCCTACGTACCGAACTCCTAGGCCATTCACTACAACTCTCAAAGAGGGCACGCCGAGCTGCAGTCTGCCAAGGGGGTGCCGGAGGCCTTGGGTCCGCTTTGTGTTGTCTTCGATTTTGGGATCTTCAGAAAATTAGGGTGCCTTATCTTGGGGGGCTTATAATAAGGATCCTATTATTTAAGGTACTATCTTAGGGTCCCGAACATAGGGCAGTTCAATCACTCAGGGTTTGGGGATTTCAATTTCAGGGTTCGAGGGTTTAAGGTCTAGGACAGCTTACTATAAGGAGGCTGGAACTCAGACGCCGCGATTTAGTGTCTGATGTTTCAGGATTTACGTCATATTATGGCTGTGGCTCAGTTGTACATTCTAGCAGACGTGCCCGCATACCGTTACTTCTGATGTTGGGATTGTGATTGTCTTCCACAGTGACCATGTTTTGCTTACTGCCTACGTGCCAACTGATGCGGCAAGAAGTGAACACGCAGACAGACAGACAGACAGACAGACAGACAGACAGACAGACAGACGGACCGACAGACAGACAGACAGGCAGGCAGGCAGGCAGGCAGACAGACAGACAGACAGACAGACAGACAGACATGGGACGCGAGAACATGGATGCATGAATCAATGTATATTTGTATTATGTATGTATGTATGTATGTATGTATGTATGTATGTATGTATTTTCATATTATGTACTAAGTCTGTCACCATCTGTCATCCGTCATGTCAGCTAAATCACATTCAATATCTTGTTGCCGCATAACGTACCGGTAAGAAACGTAATGTCTTGAATTCGGCTGAGGTAAAGAACCTGAACAGGATTCAGGGTGTGGTGCTCGGGACAATTGCCACTTGCCTCCGATGCAGACAGGGGCCTTTTTGCTAGAAAGCTGATGGTCTAGTTGTCTTTGCTGCATTCTGGGAAACCCTTGAGTCCATACTTCACAAGTGGCTCGCCAGCAACCTTTTGTTGCAATCGTGCTTTGCCTTCGTGCCTAGTTTGGGCAGCTCATTGACACGATCTTCCACAGATCCATAACCTGCCGCTATGCGGATGTGAACGATCTGCTGTTTCTCGGCTGCAGTGCGTGGCCCGGAAGGCAAGAAACAAGTCCCGGGTTTCACAGTTTAAACCACAGCCTGAGGCTGGGAGCCTGCTTCGCTCTCTTCATGTATGCTGCGGACCCAGAGTCTGACGATTACAGCTATTGCCAGAGATCTCTGCTGTGCAACTTTGCGGCCGGCTGGCAGGTCACCATGTTCATACGATTCCATGTCTCCGAGTTCGCTATCATGGGTGTGCAGATGGCGAACTTCGGTGGCCAAGCCCCCCGGACTGCGGTTCGATTTCCGAAACCTGCCACAGTCCCGGCTTTCCCTTCAGCCTCAAGCATGCGATGCTCTTGCAGCCTTAGGAGATGTTGGTGGGCTCCTGTGGCGAAGAGCGCAACATGGAGGCCTTGGAAGGGATTTCAGCATGTGTTGGTGTGGGGTTATGGGGGTTGCGGCGCTCGAGGGCCAGGAACAGGGGAGAGTCGGTCTTCCAATTTGCGAGATCGGTAGCCTTCAGCCCGAAGCCTGGAATCGCTGGAGGCCTTGGATAGCGTAACTGTCAATCTTCTTGCCATCGTCTTCTTGGTGTCGGTGGACCTCCTCTTTGCCAGAGAGCGGGCCTCCGTGCCATGGCTGAGACTTTCACGCGGCTTCGGGTGGCGTACGACATTCCTCCTGTGTGTCCTGATGCAAGCTCTGGACACTTGGTGTAGCCTGTTTCTGCATGCGGATGTAGTTAAGTGGAACGCATCTGTGTAATCCACCTTCGTCCTGGTGGTCAGTCCATCAAGGACTTTTGGGTGTCTTGAGATCTCTATGTTAGCCCAGAAGCGAGAGCTGCCTGAGGACATGGCTACCGCGCACTTGGGCGGCAATCTGACGCAGAGCCACCATTGTTTGATTTGCAGTTAGAGGTGGGTTATATTTGAGACCGTCCAAAGAGCCTCTCGACTCAAGTCTCTAGGCCTAGGCATGCCTGAAAGCCAAAAGCGATCCGAAAGCCGTACAGTCGCAAAAGGATGGCGCACCAGTCCTGGATGGCCATCAAGCAGAGCCTTGGGTGGTCTCGACATCAGTACAGTACTCTTCCGTGGTGTTCTATAGGTGCTTAGCACTTAGAGGGTGCGGTTGGCGGCCTTTGGGATTCTAGGTCAGACATTTCCTTGCGCTTATCCTGAGCCTTGAGTGGCCCCTCAGCGCCAGATCACCTCGCGCAGTCCAGGAACGTACTGGCAGCTCTGGATGTGGAACAGCAGGAGGTGCTGGGGCCGGGGTTGGGGATGAAGCCGTGCCGGGTGAATAGGCTTGTGGTTATGAGTGAACTTTGGCGTTCATGGAGGTTCTGGCCGCGGACTAGTTTCGGGGTCTAGGGTTCAAGTCGAGGTTTCCAGCAACCCAATTTAGCTACCTTGTGCTCTAAAACTCTATTTCGGCAACCGGACGTCAGCGCCAGGTTCACTTCACGCGCCAGGAGATGTTGAACATGCTTGCTGAGACGGAAAGTGCCTCGCGTGCAGGTGGTATTGGGGAGCGACAAGAGTCTTTATCTATATATATATATATATATATCTATCTCTCTCTCTCTCTCTCTCTCTCTCTCTCTTTCTCTCTAGGAATAGTACAAAACACCCAGGCGCCTCCATTACACATGTCAGCTCAGACTTTGGTAGATGCTCTTCTCCCCCAAATAACCTTTACGTACCGCTTCGCAGTGGAGCGCGTCCATTCAAACGCTGAAGCCTGACTCGCCGAGCTTCATCGCGATGACGGAGAGGCTCCTGTACAAAATTTCTGGCCTCAGCCTCTTGAGCTCCCATATTTAGTAGCATGATGGGGTTTAGTTTAGTATATTATGTTTCCGATAAGGGACCTGACAGCAACCAACCCACAAACCCTCCTGAAAACAGAGTCTTAGACTCTTCCACTCCCTCCCACGCCCTGCTTCTGACGCCGAGGCCTTGGTGACGAGGCGAGCAGTGAGCCCAGATACTGGCGTACGGAGACTTGGCTAGCGTGTGTCTTAGACTTTGGCTGGCCTTGGGTCGTGCTGGTGAGTTTTCTGATTTTGGCATTGAGGGATTACGGGTTGTGGTGTACTGCCTGTTTCTTTCCTGAGGAACTGGAAGGTCGGGTTTCAACGGTTGAATTGAAAGTTGACCACCCTACCACCACGTACGTATCAGTATTACATACATTACTTTCTCCTCCCCTTTGACAACCTGCCTTACTCAAAAGGCCGCCTTCCTTCCACAACTATCAGGAGTGGCGGGCTCCGATGTTTTCATCCACGATCAAGGCCTGGCAGGTTGTGGTGGTGGTTTCAGTGTTTCGGGGTCAGGGGTTTTCGAAGCTTCGATGGCAGTCATAGGAAGCCTTGCAAACACGTCACAGGCTGCTTTCAGGGGACAGCTCACTTCCTTCAGAATTCAGCTCGGAGCCCCTGATTCAGGAGATCCATGACGTGAGGTATGCCTTGTCCAACCTCGAGTACTCCATGTCGGTACATGGAAAGAACGGCGCCCCGAAGGCAGCTGCAGAACGGTTTAGGGTTCACAGTGGCAGGTTACCCCAGAGCCTTCACCCCAGCTTTTTGCTGTAGCGCCGTGGTAGCCGTGCAGGCCAAGTACGTCCAGCAGATTCTGAAGACCGGGTCCATGCCAAAGCCTGGGCCTCAGTCTGGTACATGGTACTTATCATGACTATGATTATGACTGTCATTGCTCGTTTCTCTGTGGTGCCCTGGGGGCACGTGTGCAAAGATTCGATGGCCCAGCTCGTGCTGGTTAGGTTCTGGAAACCCTTTGCTTCACGGACTCCCTCAGCTTGAAGCGTGCACCCGAAATCTTCGAAACATCATAAAGCTTGCAGAGAAAGCCTAGGTTTAAGCAACTTCTGTCGGAGAAGTTCGACGTGGTTTCTGAGCTCTTGGAGGTGCCTTCATGTTGCGCTTTTTTCGTTCGAGTGGCTTCGCATTGTTATTCTGCAGGTTGGAGGAGTGAGACTTATTGTCGGGGATTTGGCAGTGCTGTCTCCCCTCACAACCTGCGTTAAATGTCAGCCAGGACCCCGAGAACCCGGGATCGCCATTCCAATGAACCTTGCAGCGAATGAGTAGTTAGAGCTGCTAGCAGCCGACGGCGTAGTCGTTTTGAGATGCATGGTCCACCAAACCTACACTTCATTTGGGCGGGAGAGAACACCACTACCGACAGCAAATCTAATCCCCTGCTGAAGCGGGCATCTCGAGGTGAGAGGGTTTTGAGTGTGTGCATTCAACTGCTGAATGGATCCGGAGTTTCACCCGCATGGGCACGTGTCGATGTGACAAAGAACATGAGGAAGGTCCTGAAATGTCCCGAACCTTAAACCGGAACGTGCCTGGTGTCCGTAGCCTGGCACGGGAGAGCACTTTTGTGTCTTCGGTTCAAACTAGTTCTCGAAACCATGAAAGGCAGATGTCAGGGCCCGGGCATTAGACACTCGGAGCTCATCTCCACTTTGTGCCCAAGAGCGCGAGGTCTTTACACACGAGACCTGCACGAGATGGAGCGCCTTGGATGACAAGGCCAGTCCGAGTTGAGACCTGTGGCATGGCATGAGGTTCAGGATTTCGGCCTCAGTGCTTGCTTCCATGCCAGGCAGCTTACACGGACTTCCGGGAGGAGCAATGGCGCATCCAGAGCGCCGTGCTGACGGAGATGCACAGGGATGCTTGAACTCGTGATGCAATGTTGCAGCTTGTGGGTGAGCGCCCGTGACACTTCTCTTCAATCTCGCTTTGCTTGGCATGCTTGATGTTTCTTGGACCCCAAACGCCGTGGGCGAATCAGAAGCACATTGCAGCATGAACCCTGAGCCCGGAATGTGTCAGCCTCAAAGTTTTGTACCGACGCTCCGAAACTCGCCAGCCTTGTATCCTAGCCTCTTGACTAACTTGCAACTTCCCCAAATAGAGCTCCCAAACCCACAAAGGACCCTAAAGCACAGAACCAAATTTAGACAGCGAGGAGGCGATAGAGCTCCCGAACTTCCTTCGGAAGGAGGCAGGCTTTCGGGGCTTAGGGGGCCTCTTGCGACCCTTGCTGGCCCTGTGTGGGAGGTTCGGGTTTCGGAATTTCACGGGTTTCATGTTAACTCAGGGCCTCTGTCTCGTACAGGATTGTTGGGTTCAAGATTTTTAGTCATCTCATCAATTTGCCACCATCTCGGCCATCGCCGCCATTACCACTAGCATCATCACTACCATCACCACCGTTACAGCCATGACCACCATCATCACCATCATACCATTGTTGCGATCGCCACCATCGCCAACACCACCATCACTGAATTACCATCATCATCACTATCATCATTATCATCATCATGATCATCATGGTCATCATGATCACCATGATCACCATGATCATCATCATAATCAGCATCATGTGATGCCTTTGATTGCGCCGTCTTCAACTGTTGATAAACCCTCTGGCCAGCCATCGTAAAACCAGCCATCGTGAACCTGCAGCCGCAGCATTTAGCAAATTTAAATCCTAGATCCCAGAATCCTTCCATCAGCTTGAATCCTAATTTCCGGTTCAAACTCCCAAAAAGCTTTATACACTAAGCTTTATGCTCCAACAGAAGCACAGAGGTCCAGAAGAAGAGTGTTCACTGCAGCTAAGACGTATTCAAAGCCTTGGAAGACCCAGCATCGAAGCTTCAAAGCCAGGACGATCCGTTTTCACCCTGTTCCCTCGAATCCCCGGGCCCTGAAGTCCTTGAACTAGAAGATGTCAGGTAGACATACGACTAATAGCAGTATCAGCATGACGATAGTGATGGTATCGATCAGCATGGCATCACAGAGATCTCTACAGCGCGAGGTCCTCCTCCGGTCCGGGAGCGAACTTGCACGTGCGCGGGAGGGGGTCAAGAGCTTCCGTGAGCCTTGGGAGCATTTGATATACAGGATTATACAGGAGTTTCAGCCTCTGAGTGGTTTGCTGGTTAGCCGTTAGGATTTCGATATCGGGGCTTTCGGTGGCAATCTCTCCACAACGACGGCGGGGCACAGCAGCAGCAGCAGCAGCAGCAGCAGCAGCAGCAGCAGCAGCAGCAGTTGTTGCAGCAGTATTTGTGCATGGTCCGCGGCCATCCCTGGGATATTACAGATATGGTTGACATCACCATCGTGCCATTCGGTTCTGAGCCAGGACGATCCCTTGTGCCAGCTGTCGATTCTGCTGGCTTCCTGCGACGCGATGCTGCTGTCGGGTTGCTCAGAGGGCTCCGGGCAATGCCGAGTTTCTGGAGAAGGCTTGCTCACAAGGAGGCCTTAGACAAATGAAGGAAGCAGTATCCCTTAAACCCCAAACCTTCAACCCCAAAAAACTCTGATCTTTTTCAGGCTTCCCGTCGTCCTGAGCCCTAGGATCGACCCCAAAGTTCTCGCGAGTGGGAGTGGCTGCAGGTCGATGCGGCAGATTCAGCACCACATCTTGAGGCTCTACTGAGTCTACTGACGTAGCGCTGTCTTTCAAGCCACAGCCTACGGTAGGGCACCTGTGGACCCCATCGGCGGACCTTTTGGATTTCAGAGTGGCCGTTCATGTACAGGATGTAGTGGCAGTCGCTGGGCCGACTCGGCCTGATAACGAAAGGCGTTCCGACGCTGCGTTAACGCACTCGGCGCCCTTGCCCCGAAGTCTCCGGCCGGGCCGTTGTTGCCCGGACCTTGTGAGACACAGAGGACAAGAGTGCTGTCCTTTGATGCTGGCTAAACGAGCTGGCCATAGGACTAGGCTTTCCTGCGAAGGAAAAGCTTGAGTCAGCGAGCGTCAGCCGTCAGAGGTGGGGGATTGCTGAATGCCAGGCGCCCGCCCCAGCTCTTTGCAAACCCCCCAGACCCCCAGGCCCAAACTATAAGACCCAAAGCCTACGCCTGAACCCCAAACCCTAGATTTCCAAAACTCCTACACCCCAAACCGGCGAGGTTCCCGAGCCGAGCTTCGACCGCACCACCTTCAATGCCGGGGGCCCGAGGGGCCAAACGCATTCGGGGTTGAGGGTTCAAGGGTTCAGAATTTTGAAAAGTGGCCTGCGCCTCGTGTTCATGAGGAACTCCACTTTCCTCCTGCTGCTGCTGCTGCCAAAAAACTGTTCGGGAGGGGGTAAGGACATTGGTTTGTGAATAGGTAGTTCAAGTCTTTCGGCAAAAAAGTTAGGGACAATTGTAAACACTTACCGGTAAGGCGGCCTTGCATGTGCATGCCATGCTTGTGAACGGCATCACGGCACAAGATCCTATCGAAACAACCACTGTCAGCACAACCTACCAGCAACCGGTAGTTCACCTTAACAAAGTGATCTGAACTGAGAATCCGTTCTCGCTCCAAGCCCAAAAGCCAAAACTTCAGCCCCTGATTGCCCCCTGAATAAATTGCATCCCGAAATCTCACTTTCTGAATCGCTTGACCCTGGAACCCATGAGTCCCTGAATCGCTTAAGTCTGCCATCACCGCCTGCATTGACGGGAAGACCTGGAACACGGCTGTGTGGCTGCGGCGCCCTCGGCTGAGGCTTGAGGCTGCAGGGAACAGCGGCTGGCAGTAATCCTGTCAGAGTTGATCACGAAACTCATTGCGGGTAGTATTCGCTAGTCTTCGGCGGAGTTCTGATGTGAGATTCAGTCTGGGCTAAACCCTGGAGAGCACTCGCATCGAGGTTTGGGAGCCTCATCAAGGAGAGGCGCGTCAAGACTGTGTCTTCTTCTATATGTCGATCACGACTACTGCTAGCAATAACAGTAGTAATAGCAAGCAAGCATAGATAATGACAGGTGCTCGCAAAAGTAGTAGCATCAGCAGTAGCAGTGGCAGTGGCACTGGCAGTTCTGGTACTTTACTTTCTTGCCCCTGTTCCGCCGCAGCCTGAAGCCGGACCACGTGACTTTCACCGGCGCTGCCTGTGCATGCGCCATCGGAGGGGCCGGCCGCTGAGGGTCTGATTGGGGTGGTTGTCAAAATTATGGTCCCTTTTGGGTCCTTATTATAATACGGCACCTATTATTTAGGGTACCCCAAAAGGGACCCTAATTTTGACAACCACCCAGTTTTTCGGAAGTCAGTTGCCAATGGTCGTCTCTCGGCGTCAGTGTCTCGGAGAGCATCATTTACACATCGTATCTGCAGTGCTTGCACCGTCCTCTGTTTAGTTTTGTGTCCTAGAGCTTGACAGAATTTCGGAAGCCAGAGACCACCCGGGATGGCATCTTCGAATCGGCATGCGAATTCCCACAGTAGGATGCGGAACTTGGCCGATCTATTCTTACGAGCTTTTGACGTAGCCCCTATCAGCGAGCAGCGGCTTGGATTTCCAGCCTGAATCCATAAAGTAAGACCTTTTCAAAAACCGCTTAGAATGAAGCGCGTCGGAGGCCACTATGCGCAGGAGAACTTTTCTAACATTCGCATCCCTCGCGCCTGATGTCACCACGTCCCGTTGTCCCTATGGAGGCATGGAGGAGTACCCTGGAGCTGCTGTCTGTGCTTCCGCCGCCGATGCAAAAACGCCAGACGCCACAGTTCAGGGCGTTCCTTTCTTTGTGTGTTTGCAGGCCTTTCTTCCTGGTGAGCCATCACGCGAGCTTTTGCGGGGCAGAGGCTTTCAGCATAGTTTTTTTTAGGCTTCAGCGTGGTGGAGCCGAAGCACATTCTGGCAACCTAACCACCCAGGCCCATTATTTCAAGCCCGCCAGCCAGAAAACCCAAGCCCTTCACCCGAAACTTGTTGAATGCGAGTCGGGGCCCTCGATTTTTAGGACTAGGAAATAAATTTGATGATCGCCCGTGCCTGCAATAGTTCAAGGTTCCGTCCTGAACACAACCCAAGTAGTAGCACCAGGAAATGAGATCGGAGTTAGGCCCAGGAGCAGCCAGTCAGACTTGCAGTGCGGTTAGACTCGGGGTTTCTGTGCCGGCAAAACCGAACTCATTCCATTCAAACGTGCGGGGACACCACTCGCATTCGCGGCCTGGGAGCAGGCATCTAGCACAGCCGAATGAGATTTTGAATGCAAGAATCTAGGCCTTCCGAACTTATAACCACCATGTAAAAACGTCAGAAATTGGGAACTTATAATAGCCATCGCAAACATTGCAATTGTAGCGTGCGGCAGCTAGGAGAGGCTCCACAGAAAGATTCATGGACCAGTAGTGTATTAGAATTAAACCTAAAACCTAGCGTGATCAAACCCAAACCACAACTTGGCATTTTCCTGGTGCTTTTCGTTGTGCCTTTGCCTGTGCTGTTACAGGGACGGGGGGGTTCACCAACGCTGGCACCCAAACGCTGCAGGGGGGGGCATCCTGAAGCGTGGGATCGGCCCCTTTTTCTAATTAGTTTTGCAGCATGTCAGGACGTGAGATCTAAAGGAAGTCCCTCTTGGGCTTGGGGTTCGAGCCAAGCATTTCTTGGAGTGGCGCAGAGAAGCCTCCATCAGCTACATCCCTGCAAGCCAAGTGGCCCCAGCCTGAACACCTACGCGAGAATTTTGCGGCTGAAGTCGCGAGGCTTCGAGAAGCCGTAGATTGTAGTGGCAGACCGGCATGTGAGAAATGGCACGACTGCGAAAGAGCTGAAACGGTGTGTTTAACTGCATTCCTGCAGGGTGACGACAGCTCTACAAAATGATAATGCCAACGTAGATCCCCAAACACTGGGAAAACAAGCATGTAGACTCCGAAGATACCAAGACGACGCCGACGACCACGACCATCACATGACCACCACGACCGAGACGACCGAGACAACCACAGACAACCAGGACCTGCATGACCACGATGACCACGATGACCACGAACGCCACGAGCACCACGGACAGCACCGGCACCACCCCCACAATGAAGCTGGATGTGGACAGAAGGCGCCACCAACAAAATCCTCCTGGAATGCAGCCCTGCTAGGATTTAAGGCTCTTGCAGCTGGCGGGATATAGACCTCCACTGAACCAACCGGAGAGGCCGAATAGTGTGGCCTCGCCAGGGACTGTAAACACCAAGTCTTGGAATTTACGCTGCTTCGCGCGTCTCGGGCCGGGCTCTGGAAGCAATACGAAAGAACACCACGCCCCGGTGGGAGCTGCAGAAGCGCCTTGTCGCCATTGCTGGCACCTCGCGGTGGCCACTCCTGATTGGCTTTTAAGGAATGCAGTCCAGGGTGCATCACCAAACTGTTCGGGCAATTAGCAATAATGTTCCCTTATAGGGTTTTTACTGGAGCTAAGCAACAGGCCCAAAATCCCATGTTAAACAAATATCGCGGCCGCTTTAAACACCCGTGATGCGAGGTCGAGCAGGCTCCCGGCTTAACGAATTGACACGCAGCATCGTCTACAAAGATCGGCTTGGGGAGGAAGACGATGAAAGGACTCGTTTCCGAAAATTAGGGGTACCTTATTTGGGGGTCCTTATAATAAGGATCCTATTATTTAGGGTACTATGTTAGGGTCCCCTATTTGGCTCTGGGGTTTGGCGCTATTGGTTCTTTCGTTTGCTGCACTACATGGTGGTTTCTACACGTACTAGGTATATGACTTACGGCATTATATTAGTGGCTGCGCGAGTTTCAACATGAGTATTGCTCCAAAACTTTTATTCATCGTTGTTGCTATCATCATCATCATCATCAGCAGCATCATCATCATCATCATCATCATGTGTGCTCGTTGCTGCCAGTGATGCTCGTGTTTGTCTTGTGACGCTGCTGGCAAAATAATTCCTCTTCTCTTCTTGTTCTTCTAACTTTTGCTGTTGCTAGTATTCGTAGCATTGACAATACTATCATAATAACTGCTGTCCTTGTTGTGTTGTTGCGGTTGTTGTCGTTGTTTTCGTCGCCGTTGCTGTTGTTGTTCGTCTTCGTGATGGCAATGAACATGTTTGTCATGGTCTTAATGTTTACAACTATAACCACCATGGTTGTTGTTGCTGCTCATGTCAGCTGTTCCATCAACATCTTCTTATCCTCTTATCACTTATCATCTTGTCATCCTAGAGCCTAGGGCTCCAGCCACAGGGTCGGAGCATCAGGTTTTCTCATAGCCTTAATCTTCGGATCCGTGGTTGCCACTGACTTACGATCCTTTGAGAAGTCCTCGTTGACCTGTTGCCTCTGTCGCGGACTCTAGAATTCTAGACTTGTAGTCCCAAGCACCCCTCAATTCTCAGTCGACTGCAGGAGCCTCCATGTTCTCCGAACCTTTGAGGTGCATAAGGAACTCTCCAGGCTGCGGAAAGAAAGGCGTGCCAGCACGGGGAAGGGCGCAACGCATATGAAAGCAAAAAACAACGACCCATCGATGGATCGATGGACAGGTACATAGATTCATGATTTGGTTGACCGGTTGTTTGTTGCATTGGGTGGTTGATTGATTATTCGTTTGGTTGATTGGCTGATTGATTCTTTACTTGATTGTACATAGTATGTTTATATATATATATATATGTATGTATGTATATCTCAAATTGACTTTCGCTTTCATGACAGGGAGTCTGGTCGGACGCAGCCGTTGGCGTAGACGGGATTCTGTGTTTGGCCGCAAGCCTTTCTTGAAACCTGTCCTAGAGAAACCGCAAACCACAAGCCGCGAGAGTGCAAAACGACCAAAGCTACGTGGACCTCTAAACCCAACTTCAGAACTGAATGTATTTCCTGGGTCTAGAGGCTGGCATGTCAACAACCACGCAACTCGCGTAGGTACGTTCGGTATAGTGAGAACTGTGAAGACCTCAACCTTTGTTTCTTTTGTTGCAGTGTGTCTACATACATAACTATGTCATCTATACAGTAGGGTGCAGGGGCTTGTGATGAATAGTACTGGGTGACGCTGAGAGTCGTACTGTCCAGGCCGGTGATGCAAAGGAACGTGCGCGACAGGACCTGGACTTTCTTTCGATATTTGGCGCAGGAAGTGAGGGTACAAGATAAGGATATTAGGAATATGGGTAAGTGAGCATGGTGCTAGTAGTGCCCATGGTACGTGACCACGAGAGACATTCCTAACCATGAAGGGGTTTTGTCCTAACCACAAACATGTTCTCCCCTAACCATGCCAACATTTCTGTCCTAACCATTGCATCGGATTTGTCCTAACCCTTGATCGGATTTCCCTTAACCGCCTGCGCGCATTGTCATAATCGCGAAGAGTGGCAGTTGGTGCACTGCTTTCAGGCCTTACCAAGTCTTGCACGCATGTAAAACGTCGGGGGCTGCTGGGCTCGAGTTACAGCTCAGTGTGTGGCATGGCGAAGCCATGGATGCTCAACGATGAGTACAGAAAGGCATCCGAAATAAAGCATCCAGCACTAGTCCATCACCAACCAACAATTGCAGGATGTCCGGCTTGTTTACGTGCCTCCAGACGGTCGGTGCTTCTTCTGGGTCCTCCTCGTGGATGAGAAGACGAAGTGGCGGTTAGCAGAACGATGCAATGGTTGGCCAGTGGACGCAAGCCGGAAGCACCAAGAGGATCGCGGGTTGCTCAAGATTAAACTTCATCATTTTTCAACATGCCGTGACCGACTCGGGCAGGTGTGCGGGAGGTGTGCGCGGCACAGCCGTGAGGAGGTGTACGGCAGGTGAGCGCCGGGATGGGCCGCAAGAAAGGGTCCGGGATCCCGATGCAAGTTGCGGGCTCGGTTTTGTCACCGAGGAACTTGTGCGTGAGGAGGCGTCTGAGCTTTAGCTGCGGCTCCTAGGTTGTGTCAGAAGTGGATTCGGCTCTTCTGAGCCGCCGCCAAAGCCTTCCACCGAACAAGCTGGAGGCTGGGCAAGCAACCCGTTTTCGAAGACTTTGAGATGTTCCTGCGAGGATCTGCGCGTCGCCCTCTCGGCCCTTTTCGGTTTGCGTCTAGGTCTCTCCGTAGCGAGAGACCGAAAAGACGGCAGCAGGCTCCCGGATGAATCTCGCACTCGGTATAATCGGGGTCCGCTGTAGAGATACGCTTCCTTTCTGCAGCCCCGTCCTTCCATGAGCGCCCTAACATCCCAAACCTTTCAACTTAACCCCCTTAAAAAAAAAAACAAAACACATCTTGAACCAAAAAAGCGCGAGCAGCACAGCGGTCGCTGCAGGAAGGATTGCTCTTCGTGCCCGTTGTCTGCCCTAAACCCGGAACCCTGTTCGAGCGAAGGAGCCAGAGTGCGCCAGGCTCCTTCTTCGGTGGATGGATGCGCGCCGTTGGAGAGAAAAACCTGCAAACGGCTAGAAAAAAACAGAACGCAGTTGAGATGTCGTGTTTTTAACGTGGTTAAAAAAATATGCCACGTGACCACTGCATACCCCGAGGAAGCGCTAAGCCTTCATTCCTCAGTACCAGGACCTCCGGAGTACTCGATGCTGCGCTTCAGAGTTGTGCACAGGTGGGGGGGCTTGGTATAATCTTCTCGGGTTCAGGGTTCGCATTGATGTTCAGGGTTCAGCCTTTGGTGGCTTTTCGAGTGGCTTTAGATTCCTGACATTTGAAACCCGTTTTTCCTTCCCGTAGGGGCGCTGATCCTTGCAAAAGCCCCCGCCTGAACCGCCGAATGCACTGAACCCTCAGCCCTCGACATGTCTGGGCGTTTGTTAATGTCGAGCATCGAAGCTTCGGTAAGGATCCCAGAATCTGCCGGGAAGGAACATGTTAGCAGTGTATATGGGGAAGCTTGGCACCCTCGGCTTGATCTGTTCAAAGCCCAAATCTCAGCTGCCTTAGGCTTCAGCCGCTTCCAAGTCAAAGCCTCGTGTGGCCCGAAACCCCGAAAGGGACAGCTCCGTTCTTTTCCCTCTATTGTTGCTGCTCGAGGCTTCTTCCTGGGAGCCGGCGTTGCAGATGGCACCTGGGCCGGGATGCAACTGCCAGGAACAGCTCTCATAAGGGTTGGTGCAGGGTTTAGGGTTTAGGGCGAGGACTTAGGGCTCGGGTCAGTGCCAAGAAAACACAACAAGAATTGGCAATGTGAAGGGCAATGACAACGATCAATAGTTGCCATATAAACAGTACCAGACCCATGCAAGAATGAAGACATAGTCGTAGCAATACCGGCGCCGATGTCGATGCCAGTACGAACGCTACAAGTAAGTAGGACAGCAAGGAACAGCAAGTGTAAGCATGGTAGCGGCAAAAAGATAGAAATGGCATATGAACGCGAGGTCGTGCTGTTGGCATTGCTGAGCTTCACACGAACACCTTCGCTGTTCTAGAATGCGAAATTGTGCCGCTAGTGTTCCTGCTGTTATTCCTCTACTGGTACGACTCCCGCACCAACACGTTGGTTACTGCACCCACCGCGTATGTTGGCACTGAGAAGTTACTCCTGGACTTTCGCTCAGTTCTTCGGTTATTCGCAACTATGCCCTTTAATTCCAGTCCTCCCGGTCCTATTGTGGATTTCTGCTATAGCTGTACTCTTGGCTAGTACCGATAGTTTCTATTGATAATGTTGAAGATGACGAATTCAGTCCATCGATTTGGGTGAGCTCTGAAAGTGCTTGCGGAGCAAGAGTTCTGTGTGTACGGGGGCATCTGTGGATAGCCCTGTGTCGTGCAATTTAGGGGTGTCAACTTCACGATTTGGTCGGACCGTGTGTAGTGGTGTGCCAGCTAGCAGCGACATGGGTATTGGTGATGGCCAGGCCACGGTGGCAGCTCTGAAGGTGGTTCGTGGTGGTCGCGGTGTCGTTCGATCTCTCAAACCTAAATCCTAGACTTACGCCTGAAGCCGTTCCGCAGCGCCCAGGTACGGCGGGCAGAGCGATTTGACATCACTGGCCGGAAGCTCGCAGTTCCTGGGGCTGCTCAGCTGTCCCAAACCGTCATGCTATGAAAACCGTACTTGTAGACCTCAAAAGTAGATTCCGGATTCTAGTCTCTGCCGAACCCACTAGTCTACCACCCCGCCGGCAGAGCTTGAATGTCCTTTGGACTTTGGTTCCGATGCCAGCTTGAAGCCCACCACCCGAGTTCTACACCCTGGCATTGCAGGGAACCCGCATTCCCAAGGGCCCCCTGCCGAGGTCTCTCCCTGCAGAGGTGCAACTCCATAACGTCCTCCTGCCTCCGCAGAGCTGCCCCCAGAGCCGGGGGGAAGCCGGCAAGGAGTTGAGCTTATGATAGCAGTGAAATTTAAAAGCAAAAAGTTCGTAGCAAAGACGAATCAGTGCCTTCCGCCATGAGTTGCGGATGCCGGATTCACGGTTTGGTTGTCTTTGGGGTTTGAGGATCTGACAGAAGGGGTTGAAAAACCAATCTAAGGTTCTGGGCTTGTTGTCACGTCTGAGTCTTGGGTCTATTCTGTTACTGACGACGATGACATTCTCATACTGCATGCGGTCGCAGTTTCTGCCTAGGTTTATTATCGGCTAATTAAGCCGTCAGTACATCCAATCCGATAAGCTGTTTGTCTTGTCAAGCTTTCACACCCCAAACGCCCTAAGCCCATACAACCCTGAAGCCCTAAACCCCGAAACCCCAAAGCCTGAAGCCCTAAACGCTGAAACCCCAAACCTTGAAGCCCTAAAACCCCAAACCTTGAAGCCCATGTTTCTTGAAACCCCAAACCCTGAAACCCCAAGCCCTGCTTCAGCGCTCGACCAAGACCATCTCTGGCACTGGGGCCTGGTACTGCTCGGCCGGGGGGCCCTACGTTCCGGGAGGGTTTAGGGTGCCTCAATATAAGTTATCTAAGACATATAAGTATAGTATGCTCTAGTATCGTATAGTAGTACAGTACAGTATAGCATAGCATAGGATAGTATAGTATAGCATAGCATAACATAGGATGGTATAGTATAGTATAGTATAGTATAGTATAGTATAGTATAGTATAGTATAGTATAGTATAATATAGTATAGTATAGTATAATATAGTATAGTATAGTATAGTTTAATCCAGTATAAGATACTGTAATATAGTATAGTACAGTATAGTATAGTATCGTATACTATGTATGCACCTTCAAGGCTCGAGGTCAGCTCCAAAAATCCGTGCCCGAGCTCTTCGATACAACGCTTTGAGCCCCCCGAGAGAGCGGACTTGGAGTACTAGTAATGTAGGGCCCTTTAATGATTAGAATAGGCTTCCTTTTAAAGGGTTACTATGAGCATCACAAAACGCACGGGTGTATGCTGACATTTGGGATATCTTGGAAGTCCTCATGCACCAAGCCCCGTAACACAAACCCGCATCCTCCAAGATCAACCTGAAATCTAAACCGCAGTACGAAATCTTTTTCATATAGAAGCCCAAAGAATTACCGATACTATTTTGGTGGCTCCTTAATAAATTACAGTATAATGGGACGCAAAAACCGTATTCTAAATATCAAGGTCCCTATTTAATTGCCAGCTACCAGCTCAGCACTACTGGAATCTTTGCGAAAGCGATAACTGTGAACATGGTGATGATGATGCTGATTGTTAATATTTTCAACATCCATATCTGCAGTTTTTGCCAAATATTCTGGCTGTTCTTCTGATTCTGAGTCTTCGAGCCCGGCGCCGTCTTAGGCCACGCTCGGCAGAGCGCCCTTCGCCCCGATGCGACCAGCGCCACCGCGGCCTTCTCGAGCTGTGAGACGGAGCAGCAATGGAAGGTGGGCCACCGGCTGGGGGTTTGAGCCCAGCCAGGGTTTTCGGAACTGAATCCTAGAAGAGAGGGGTTTTACAGGGGTGCTGATCGATAAGTGCTTAAGGAATATTGACTGTACAAGTGGGGGTGTCCCCGTGCGAGACTAGTACAACAAAGACCAAATCCAAGAATAAGACTGATAGAAGCATGGGCGAACATGCGGGCTGAGGGAGACTCGCACTTCGAGCAAATTCTAGCAGCAATAGCTAACTTACATATATCTACATGTAGCAATATGTTTCGTGCAAGAACAACAGGTTCTGCCATATCAAGCGTGGTGGCGGTGGATGTTGGCGGTTAGAGAGAGAGAGAGAGAGAGAGAGAGAGAGAGCGGTGTAGGGGGGCTTGCTCCCCTGCACCACAACCCTGTGGAAAGAAAGAGAGAGAGAGAGAGAGAGAGTGGTAGTCGTTGTAAGGAAGCGGGGCGGGAAGGCAGAAGAGGAGGTGGAGAACGAGGGGCCGTGTTGAGTACAATTTGGAAGCAAAGCCCCAGACTCCGACTGATAGCCGCTGATCCCCCTGGATACGGGATTCCCCTACTGTCGAGAGTCCCCGCAGCCCTGCCTCCGACCCAAACCGGAACCGCAGGGCTCAAGCTTTCGATGCCGAACGCTTCAACACTGAGCCCTTGGACCCCCGTAGACCTGCTAGGTGACTGCCATGATCTTGGAGAATTTGCAGGTGGGCCGCCACCTCAGCGGGAGTGTAGCAGATGATGCGTACTGAGTTTAGGGTCAGAAGCTCGTCTGCCCGTGCGGTCAACCTAGAACTGCAGTGAGAGCCGGTTCCAGGCCAAATGCCTCAGAGCGTTGAGAAAAGGGACAGTGCAGTCGCGGCATTTTGCAAGCGAAGAAGGAAGTGTGCGTCAAATACGCGAGAGCATGGTGATAGTTTTACTGGTAGGGCTGGCGGCTGCTAGTTGCGTATCTTCTCTTTGAAAATGGCTATACTGGTGATGAGCATCATGGTTTCAGTTTTGTATTCACAGCACTATCGTACTTAACGCCAACGGCTCACATGTAAGCAAACATGCAGTTATCAGCCGGAATCAACAATGACAAGAAGTAATTAAGGAATAAATCATTGAATGCATGTCAATAAACAAATACAATACAGAAACTAGTACAATACATAATTTATATATATATATATGTATATGTATGTATGTCTGCATGTGTATATATATATATATATATATCCACATATTTTTATATATACATACATACATACACACAGATAGATAGACAGATAGACAGATAGATAGATAGAAGGCAAGCATCTGCTTGCAACCAGAGAGCATAGCATGAGTGAAAGTCAGTGCATGAACAGCAGCCGTAGCAAAACAGCGAGTAAGCGGCCCTCCCAGGTGCGGAGGGGGGGATTGAGCCAGACTTGACGATGCTGAGCTCCGCCGCCACTTCGATGGAAAAAGGCGCACTCTGCGGAAACACGTGAAATCCATGGATTCGGGTCGAGGGTTGTAGCCTAGACTGCTTCCAAATGAGGTTGTTGCTCCCACCGCCGGCTTCTGGGAGAGATGTAACTAGGCCGTGCGTGCGAGACTTTGGCCAGCGTGCGAAGCAGCCAGCATGGAACACGGAAAGGGAGCCCCAATCCGGAAACCCGAAACCCTGAACCCTATACCAGAAACCCATAAGCTGCAACAACGCTACAGCCGCAAACCCAGCACTCCTCCCATACAGGCGGGCAGTGGAGCCGCTCCTTCCGCCTCCTGCGCCTCGCCAGCGCTGCGAGGTGCCCTGTTTTTGTTGTTTTTTTTTTTTGGGGGGGGCAGGCGGGTGGGTAGTTTTCTAGATTAGGTTCCCTTTTGGGGTCCTTGTTATTTTATAAGGGTGCCGAACTATATTGAGGACCTCAAAAGGAAGTCAAGGGGTCCAAAATGGGTTACCAACAGGGTTCGTCACATAGGAGTCTTAATAGTTGGAATAAGGGAGCATTGGTAGTTTTCGCGGCCTTTACGTTTATGGTCGAGGGCTTTCCGCCAACCGTAAACCTTCAGCCGGATACCATCAACATCCACGTAATGCTGTTATTCGTTTTGTTCGTAATGTTTTTAAATGTTACTGATAGTAGGCATGTTGCTACTACCACTGTCAGCAACACTGTCATTTTACTTATCATGACTGTTGCCTTCATTCTTACTGTCATCATTATGACTTTCATTTTTGGTAGTATTGTTATCATCATGTGGGCAGTTCTCTGAAGGAGGATCCCGTTCAGCATCGTCATTACAGGAGTGACATTTGCTTTTGAGCACGCCAGAGCAACCCTAGTTTCAATAGTTCCCCATGAATCTGATCTGTTTCTTAACTTGTTCTCAATATTGTTGTTGTATTCTCATTGCGATTGCCAATTTTTGCTTGCTTCCAGCAACAAGTACTGTTTCTGAAAGTCTTCGTTTCGTGAATTCACGTTTCTGAGGCTTTGCCTCTTCCTGCTGCCGCTGCTGCTGCTGAAGTGAATACTGAGAGTAGCATGGTCATTGCTTTAGCAATGCTGTAAGGTGGTCGTTGCTTTCATAATCATCATCATCATCGTCGCCTTCCTTCTGCTCTCCAGGTTTCAGCACAACCTTGTCAGCTACACAGCGGCAGTGGATGCCTGTGGCGCAGGCGCCGTGACTGATGTCCTACGAGTTCGCACCCGAAGCGGAACAACGAGGGGTTTCAGCTTGAACTTAGCGTTTAGGCTGAGGGTTTACAGATTGAGTGAAGGTCAGAGAACGGGCTTTCTGTCCTTTCAACCCACCCCGCGAGCCGCCTATGTCTAGGCCAAGCCCCCAAGTTATAGATTCCTGAGCCAATCCACGTCTAGTCTTTCAGGCGGCATCTGGAAGGATGCCAGGGAACTGCTGGCAGAGATGCGGCAGGTGGCACAGAGGTCGGAAGCAAAGAGCGTATATCCTGAGCTCCTCTGAACCGCAGGTAGCCGCATGGATTTCTCGACTCCAAGCCGGGGTTTGCGTGGAGGGGTGCTATGGCATGTCCCGGAACGGAGTGGGATTGGGATGCTCCTTGCTTGTGGGTCGACGCAGTGGCTGCATGGACGCCAAAGGAGGCATTCAGAACAGGCCTGTAAACTCAAGATGGCAACAGAGTGAGGCACAAACCCGCTCCTGGCAACAAGGCCCCAAACTCAACTGTGAACCCTAAGTTGCAAGTTCCAAAGCGCCAAGATCTCCGAAGTTCGAACCCAAAGGCCCAGTGTCATCACATACCACTCCATGCTCGACGCTCACGCGGCCAACGGCTGGCAGAGGGTGGGCCGGAAAGCTCTGGGGCTTTCTGGGTCAAGGGCCAGGCCTTGAAGTTGTCGAGGTAAGTGGAGCTTCGGATTTGCTTTTTTGTGCTTGGGTCCATCGCTGTCCACCTGCGCCCTCGACCCTCCTTGAAGGACTAAATCTGGAAGGCGAAAGCCAAAGCCCTATACACCCGAAACCTAGAGTATCCAGAGCAGCCAAGACTGACTGACCTCTCTTGGGTTTCTTACCCGAAACCCTAAACCGGAAAAAGGCGTTCAAAAAAACAAAACCCTAAACTCTTTTTTTTTTTTTTTTTCTTCTCCGCCAGGGCCTCGACGCCTTTCGCCTGATGCAGGGCGAAGGCCGAAGCATTGAGCCTTTGCGCGTCGGTCAGTATACGATAGTACATATAGTATATTAGTAGGGTCTTCATAATATTATTATTTTTTGATATATTATACCCGGCCTGCATTCCGGCAGACTTGGTGACGAACAGATACGGATCACACGCTGGGGCTGGGGTCAACGATAGCTGGCAACACCAGCAGTTATGCAATTAAGAACAAGAAGGGCAGCAACATGGTGAGGAGTGAAGTGGACTGCACTTGCCTGCGACACCTTGGTCCGATCCTGCTGGCAGTGTCTGGGCCCTGGTGCATGTGCTGCTGTGCTTTTTTGCGGGCGGGCCCCTGAACAATTTGCCAAGACCGAAGCCCCGCAATTCGGTCACCAGGACCTCGCCTTGTTTCCCCGAGGCGGTGCGACAGATGGGCTGCCGCGGCTGCTCTCGGATGTAAAAAGCAAGCTCGGAGCTCGGAAGAGCTGGCGTGCCGTTTTGAGTTTAAGCTGCTCCCGCCTGCCGCTGCCGCCAAACCAGGCGCGACTGGGATCTACGCGAACTGAGGCTGCGGAGAAGGATGCGTGGCAAAGCAAAACATATCGGGAAGGGGGAGGGGAGCCAGCGCCTTCAATCCTTGCCATGAGCCCAAGGAGTGTGAGGGTCAAGGCCGACAATATCTGGAATGATGTTGGCAAGACAAACGACACCTTTGGTGCGGTAGGTTTGGCAGGTTTTCGGCCCGTGAAACTCCAGGACATGAGTCTTTCTGAGATGTTCAGCTCTAGTTGGCCTTCAAAAGCATCTAAAACACACACGATACATGCACAGATTTAGATGTTCGTTCCATGGCGGCTCCACTCGAACCTATCGCCATGACCGGCGATTTCGGAGCCTCGATGGAGTACAGGCCGACCGCCCTGAGCCCCGAAGCGTCTGTATACTGGTTGAAAAAGAGTTCAGAAGCCTATAAAGGGAAGAAGCACTTCACGACGGAGTGGTGCGTGGTGCTCCTCACAGTCTCCCCATGAGCACCTCCTCCTCCTCCTCCTCCGCCTCCTCCTCCTCCTCCTCCTCCGCAATCAACCCCACCATCGTCGCTGTCCCAACCATCATCATCATCATCATCACCATCATCACCATCATCATCATCATCACCATCATCACCATCATCATCATCATCATCATCATCAGCATCATCATCACCGTCTCTGTCGCCTTCGTCATCAATATCATCATCACCATCATCAAGACCATCATCAGTACCATCTTCAACACCAACAACAATACCATCATCATCATCATCATCATCATCATCATCGTCATCATCATCATCATCATCACCATCATCATCACCATCATCAATACCATCATCAGTACCATCATCAGTACCATCATCAATACCAACAATACCATCATCATCATCATCATCATCATCCTCATCCTCATCGTCATCCTCATCATCATCATCATCATCATCACCATCATCGGCAATTTCAATTGCAGCTCCATCCTCAGGTTGTTGTATTCCTCCTCGCCCTCACGAAGTCTTGAGTACCACACCATGATGCCTTCACCCTGAATCCTCCCGAATCATCCACAAGCCCCTCTTCCCTCCAGAACCTACGGAGGCACATAATGGAGACAGCAGAGCTGCAAGAGGCACCGGGAGAGTAACGGCCATGGCAGTTTGACAAGCACCATCATGACAGTTCCATGAGTATCATCACAAGAGTTTCATGAATAATCATCATAGCAATCTCATGCACAATTGTTAAAACAGTCCCAGGAGTCATCAGAATTGTCATAACAAGACATTCTGAATTGTGAAGCGCATCCGACAAATATCGACCGACAGAGAGTACTGGCAATTCTGAATTGTAACGCACATCTTAAGCAATTTTCACAGCAAGAGTGCTGGCAATGCAACCAATGTTAAGCGAGATATCGTTCACCATTGCAACATGAAAGCTGGTTGAAGAGAAACTGTAGCTGCCATAGCCATGGGCATTCACGCTACATGTCTTCCATATGCGGCAGCATCAGAAGTCTTTTTAGATGTCGTGCTTGTGCGCTGGTTGTCGTCGGCTCCACGCTATGTGGTGCGTGCAGTTGAAGGCTGGAGCCTCCTCCTTTAAAGCCCATGTGCAGCAAAAGCCTGAACCATGGCTGCCGTGAGGCCCAAGGCATCCTGAGACGGCCTAGGGTCCCCTCAGCCCCGCGCCCCGAACTCCAAACAAGCCCGAAGGCCCTAAACCCTAAACCCTGAACCCTAAACCCTAAGAGGCGGGCTGCTTCGCACAGAAAAGGCCACTACACTTAAAAAGAAACCCAAACAAACCCGCAATCCCTCAACCCTAAACCCTTAACCCTAAACCCTAAACCCTGAACCCTCAACCCTGAACCCAAACAAACCCGAAGTCCCTCCCGAGCCAGGAAGCGGAGAGCGACTTCTTCGGCCTGCTGAAAGCCAAGGTCGGGGGCCGAAGGGTCTCCCAGGATTCTTCAGGAGGGTTGATTAGGGTTTAGGGTTTAGGGTTGGGCAGAAGGGTCTCCCGGGATTCTTCAAGAGGGTTGAGGAAGGTTTAATATTAGGGGCCTCAACAATGACCAATACTATTTTGGTGGGTTCCTGTTTTATAATTTATGACCATAGTATAGTATACACGAAAACCCTGTTCTAATTATTGAGGTCCCTATATTAGGCGGTTTAAGGTTTCATGTTTTCATTGCCTCCGCGGCTTTCACCTTGCCCTACAGTAAGCAGGGAGCCCTTTCGCTCCGGGCTCTTTGGTTTCGGACCTTCTTCTCCTGAGGCAATAGAGGTCTTGTGGCATGCATTGCGCTGCTAGGTTTTGGAACCTACCACAGAAACCTGACAGTTTTGACTATGCTTTGGTAGGCAGATTCGCAGCTTGTTTGCAGTTGCTAGAGGCCAGCCAGAGTTCAGAAGGGCTCATTCACACTAAGAGCTGCCACAGGGACACACTCTCGAGGCACTGCAGCCTGTGCTTCTATGAATCCACGAGACAAATCCCATAGAATGGAGTGTTGAGTTTTCTCCCTTCAGGTTCTAGGCTCAGAGACCTCCGAACTCCTTCGGGTGGGAGCCCACGGTGAGGAATCGTACCATGAACTCTTCGGGGTCGGAGTCGAAGACATGGCCATCCTGCAACTGACGCTAAAGGCTAAAGCCAGAAGCCCTTAACCTCAAATCTCGAAGCCCAGACGTCTCAAACCCGAACGCCTGGACTGTAAATAGCCCGAGGCCCCAAAGCCCTCAACCCAAATCCTAACTAACAACAGCAATTCTTCAAAAGTGCAGAAAGATGAAACCCTCAACCCTAAACCCCAAGCCCTATGTGTGCAGAAAAAGGAGCGTGCCCAAGAAAATCTGAGCCCTTGCTTTGACCATCGGGCCAGGAGCGCCTCGGGAAGGCCTCATATGGGAGCCGTTTTTTTGATGTTTTGTGCGTGTGGTTTAGGGGTTTAGGGGTTTAGGGGTTTAGGGATTTAGGGATTCAGGGCGAGTCATCGGGTTTAAGGACATTTGGGGTTTCAGGTGGAGGGTTCCGGGCTCTTGAGCTGTGCCAAGGGAGTCGCTGATTTCGTTTTCTGTTTGGATCCGGGGTTGTGGGGCAAAAGGACAGAGATGGTCCTACTGGGAAGAGGACGGATCCGGCAGAAGGAACAACATTGGAACCTACAGACTCCAGGTGGTGGTGGCAGCACAGCAAAACGAGTTGCCGGTGGTTGTGTGGGCAATAAGAGCGCAAGGAAGAGACAGCGCCAGGAGAATATTCTAACCCTTAAACCCGTAAACCTTAAATCCCTAACCCCTAAACCCTAACCCCTAAACCTTAAACCCTAAACCCCAAACCCTAAACCCTAACCCTTAAACCCTTAACCTGAAATCCCGAAACCCTAAACCCTTACCCCCTCAACCCCTAATAATGTGCCAGGAAAACTCGGAGCTGCTCTTAGAGGTGCATCGCCTGAGGGCGCAGCTCATCCAGGCCAGAAGCATCCCCCAAAAAAGGGAGGCCATCAAGGCAAGGTTTGGGGTTTAGGGTTTAGGGTTTAGGGTTTAGGGTTTAGGGAATTTAGGGGTTCCTTTAAAGGGTACTATAAGGGCCTTTACAGGGATCTATAGTGTTTTGGGGGAGGCTAGGACCCTGGAGTGATAACTATATATACCATAAAGGAGCCCCAAACTCTATTGAAATTATTAAGGCCCCTACATTATCTAGAGTGTTTTGGGTCTAGAGGTGTCGGTTATGGGGCTGAAGATTCGACGGTTTAGGGTTTAGGGAATTTAGGGGTTCCTTTAAAGGGTACTATAAGGGTTCCTTTACAGGGATCTATAGTGTTTTGGGTTTAGAGGTGTCGGTTATGGGGCTGAAGATTCCGAAGCCTCAAGCTCCATAGCCATACCCAAAGCCCTGTCAGATTTTTGATAAAAGCTGAAGCGAAACTTAAGACTTACAAAGGCCATAAGCCCCCCCCCAAATCCAATTCAACATCCCACAACGCAAAATGCCAGAACATCATCGGCTAAAGCTGTGGGCGGCACCGGCACATGTAACCGTCGCCCGTCGCCCTGCACGCATTTCGATGGCAGGAGCATTCAAGACGGCACGCGGCGTTTTGTAGTGCTCGTGTGTCCCAAACACCATGTATCCGAAACAGTAAACCAAGCAGCACCGCAGGAGCACCGCTTGATAGATACAGCCAGGTATCAAGACTTGATTCGACCATCGCAAAGCAGAGTCCCTTCCAAGTTGCCCATGCTTGAATGTTCAAGGGCACCTACAGACTGCATGAGTGGCTCGAAATGTACTATGTAATGTTGCAGAGATTCTCCTGCTAAATGGCGACATGGCCATGTATCGCAAATGACGCTGTTTGCATTGAAAGCATGCGAAAAGGAATCTGGTGCAGATGGTGGGGAGTGCACCATGATGACTGTTAGAACCCAACTAGTGAGCCTTCGAAGAGCGCAGGCCCAAGGTCTCGAGGAGAAGGTGAGCCGACTCGAGCGCTTGGAGCCCCGGGCAGTTTCTGCTTCAGGTCACTGGGCTTTCGGATTTGGGGCCTACCTCCTTCACGGGTTTGAAGGCCTAAGGGGCTTGAAGGCTTTTCGTGGGCTGTTTCAGGTTCAGGGGTTCGGGGCCGCTATGGCTTTGGTAACTTTGGTATCAAAGTTCAGTTCCTCCGAGCTCAGGGTGTCGGGTGCAGGGGAGAGGAGTTCTTTCGAGGTCCCTTGGGTGGTGTAGTTCGTTGCTGCTTTGGTCAGACTCCAAGGCCAGGAAGCTGGCTTGAAGGCGGAGATCGAGCGACTGCAGGCCGGCTACCACTAGTTTCGTGTCGCAGCTGGGAAGGTACGGCTTCGGGTTTCGGGAGGAGTGGGAATGCAGCTTGGATTGCAAAGCGTCCCTCAGTTGGCCGATGCTCCATGCTGCGGAGGGTGCTGGGGCAATGTTGACAAAGCTCTCACCCGTTTCCGGCCCCCCCCTGCCAACTTCCAGGTGGATCATGAAGCCAGCGAGCAGCGTGCCGAGGAGGACCTTGGAGACCTGGGCGGGTGTTGAAGCCTTCGGTACTGTCTGGCTGACTTTGTCCACGATAGGCGTGGAGTGGAACGGGTCCATCGTAGGGGGACTATCTGTCTGCAGGGAGGTTTGTGTGGTCGGTTGCTGCCGGCATTGTGTGTTTTTGTCTTGTGCCTGTTGCAGCCTGTGCCCGGTGCTTGTGTGCAACTCGTTTGCTCTAGTCGGGAAGCAGTGCAATGTTTCATTAGCCTTGCATTCTCACGCGTCCCAACCCACCCCGCCCCACGACACGCTCTGGAACTTGGGCCCCGGGAGTCTTGGCATTCACCCGTGCTTTGATGTGCGGTTTGCGATTCTGGCATAAAGTGTATGCCAACGTCTAGAAGCGATGATCCCTCCAACCTTGCTACTCAAGAAGCCTTGAATGAAGCTTTGGTGATAGACAGAGTGTAAAAGGCATAGCACTTAGTAAGAGTAACTGTATCAGTAACAACAAGACCATGGGAAGCAGTGATCGCAAACATGAGTCGTTGCTATATGTATGTGTTCATCCATATCTATGTTTGTATGTATATCTATATCTGCATCTTTCTCGTATCGGTATCTGTATCTGTATCGACATCGGCATCTATATCTATATATCTATCTCTATCTCTACCTATATGTATATCTAGGTCTATGTCTTCGTCAGTATCTAGAATCTGTATCTGTACATACATACATGCATCCATGCATACATGCATGCATACCTACATGCATACATGCATGCATGCGTACATACATACATGCATACATACACACATACATACATGAGTACATACCTACCTACCTGCGTACGTACGTACGTACGTACGTACGTACGTACTTACATACATAAATATACGGTGACAGTGCCAGCACTGGTATTAGCCTTGCTGGTTGTTACAGTAGTGGTACTGGTGACAGAAAAGTACTCTCTTCCAATATCGATACCAATACCAGCGCCAATGCCAGCAGCAACATAAAGAACAGCCGGCAGAGATGTTTGTAAAGCTATCACCATTGCCAGAAGCACTGCTCCTCCTGCTCCTGCTCTTGCTCCTGCTCCTCCTGCTGCTGCCACTGTCACTGCTGCTGCTGCCGCCGCCACCCCTACCACTCCAACTGCCACTACCACTGCGCCACTGCTACTGCTGTTACTGTTATGACTATCGGTACTATTATTGCTGCTGTCGCTGCTATTATCGGTACCAAAATTGTGGCAATTATACTAGGCACAACTGTTATGACTACAGCAGGACCTTAGAAAGTTGAAAGATTCTCCAGGAGAGTTGTGGCTCAAAAAGCCATCAGCTTCGGTGAGAATGTTGGAGTTGTACTTCTTCACAGACCGGGCAACCACGAAAGACGTGGTGCTTTTGCCCGCGCTGTGCCATGACATCGCTCTTTTCTCCATTGCTTTGCAGCTGGTGCTCCTCGTGCTGATCCTGTTGTACCTGTTGTTCAAGGCTTTGTTGGAGCGCGTTGTGATGATGTCGCGAGCGAGGAGCGCTGAATTGGAGGAGGCCGCGCAGGAGCAGGAGCCGAAGTCCAGGATTGAGCTGCAGCCGCCGAGCAAATGTCTGCAGTTTGGCATCAAGTGGGATCCAGACCTTCGATATATGATCAGCACTCTCAAGGCGGAAGGTGAAGAAGGCCTTACGCGATTTCTGGAGAATCAGGTCTTTGTGTGGAAGCTGCGGAGCTATATACGCAACAAGGTCTCCAAGGCTTTCAAGATGAGTATCAAGAGAGACATGATACGGCTACGGCAACAGAGGCAACTTCGCGAAAGGACAGCGCAGA
This sequence comes from Symbiodinium sp. CCMP2456, assembly GCA_905221635.1. Classification (NCBI taxonomy): domain Eukaryota; class Dinophyceae; order Suessiales; family Symbiodiniaceae; genus Symbiodinium; species Symbiodinium sp. CCMP2456. Next base: position 21,606 of record CAJNDV010017136.1, on the reverse strand, counting down.
AGACCCCGGAGCAGGAGACGCAAGACCGGCATGCTCTGCTAGAGCTCTTTGGGCCAGCGCACCAACCGGCGACTGCTGCTCAAACACCTCTGGTGCAAGAGCAGGCGCCCGTGATTCAGGAAGCCCCGGAGCAGCCAGCGGCTTCTGTTGGGCCATCGGTTGTAGAAGAGGAGGCAGAGAAGCCCGACCCGTTTTTGAAGATGCTCATTGCGACATCACAGAGAAAGCTCCTGGACCCCCGGATGTCACCAGCGGATGCTGCTGCCGGTTCCTCCATGAAACCGGAGCGACCTCCAAGCAGTTGGACGAAAATACCACAGCCAGAGCTGCAACCCATGGAGGCAGAAACATCGGAGGCCTTTGGGCAGGTGCTCATTGAAGCTTCCCGGAACAAGCCAATCGATGCTCACATGTCCCCCGGGGATGTTGTAGCCACGGCATCGATAACAGGAGAGAAAATCCCACATGAAGCACCCCAAACTGCAGCAATGGCGTGCATGATGACAGCAAAGCAGCCCGTGGAAACAGAAGCACCGTTTGGCTGCCCAACACTCTTTGAGACCTCGCAGACGAGGCGACTTGACGCACAGCTGTCACCGGAAGATGCCGCTGCTCTGGCCTGCCTGATGGCGGAGGAACTAGTGAGCAACTCCGAAACCCATGCAGAAGTGCCGTCAGCAGCAGGCAGCTCGTGCGACACCGATGGTTGGGAAGGTGAGGACTTCTTTGCACACATCGACCCAAGCCTCCCACCAGAGCTGGCAGCAGTCAAGCTGTTTGCAGCAATGGGAATCTCAGAAGATCTTATGCTCGGCAGATTTGCTCCTGTCACGCACACCAACACCATGGAAAGCGAGGATCCCTTCAAAGACTTTTGGGACGATTTGGATGGCAACATGTCGCCAGAACTGGTGGCGGCTAACCTCGTGAACAGGGCCCGGTCCATAAGGGCCTACTGAAAGATGCGAGTAGTGCAAGTGCCAAAGTGCACTGAACAGCCTGCATGTAAAGCCGTCAAGGTTTGGCATGAGAAGGTCATGCCGCTTGACTGCTGACGGTTGGTTGGCACGTACTGCTCAAGATCTTTATGCTGCATGGCGTTGGATGGCATCCATGCTTCGAGTGTCAGGATAGAATCTCGACCATCAGGCAGTTTGACCCCGAACGTCGAGCCAGTCCCATAAAAACCTTAAGCCCTAAAGACGCGTTGCCGTAAATCCTATGTCGTACCGAAAGCTTCGCCGTCCTCCTGACGTCTGACGGTTTGTCAGATGCAAGCCCTGCAGCTCGGCATCTCTGAGAACAGTTAGGATTTAGGGCTTTTGGGGGGTCGAGGGCCTCAGGGTTCTTAGGATTCACAGTAACTGGGCTTTGGGATTTAAGGTTTATGGATTTCTCATTGATGCACAGCTTCAAGCGCACGGAGTCTGCCGAGCCCTGCGGACAAAGCAGCCCGACTGCGAGCGCGCATCTCTTGCAACCCAAAACCCCGAACCCTAATGAGAGGGTCCAGTATGAACCCTACAAGGCCCACCAAAAAGCCCTACGCACACCCTCGCCCACACCCTCACCCTCATGCCCAGGCCCATGGACCCCAAACCCCGCAGCCTAAATTTTTGGCCGTAGACACGCCTGTCAACTGTAAAGATCCCTGCACCGGCCTGAAGCCTAAACCCCAAATCGAAATCCTAAACCCTAAACCCTAAACCCTAAACCGTAAACCCTACGCCCCAAGTCGAAATCCAAAGCCCTTAAGCCCTTCCGCCTGGCATCGCCTGGCCTACTGGCCTTCTTTGGAAGGCCTGCGGGGACTCTGAGCGAATTGGAGCTAAACCCAACTTGGAGGATCATGGGACTTAGTAACTAAGGTTATAAAGCCCTTTATTGGGGCTATAAGTAAATATAAGTATAGTTACCTTAATTATAACCCTACTTACTAAGTCCCATGATCCTTTAAGTGCTTTCAACGATTGTCAGGAGAGACTTCGCGCTTCGAGCCGGGATCTAAACGAAGAGAGGGAGGCTTAGGGCCGTTTTTGTAACTTGCACATGGCAGCGGTCTGAGCTCTTTTTTTTGGGGGAAGGTTCAGAGTTTAATGTAGGGGCCTAAAGAATTTTACCAATCTTATTTTTGGGGGTTCCTTATTATAACTGTAGTATAATGGGCCCCAAAATGCCATTCTATTTATTAAGGCCCCTGTACTAAACACTTACAGCCCTTGTAGTCGCCCTTTAAAGGAGCCCTATTCTAATTCTTAAGGCACCCCTATATTTTAGAGCCTAGATCCAAACTAAGGCCCCTAAATTCAAACCCCTGGGTGTTTTTTTGCCTTCACGGTAGAGGCTGGTCAGGGCCGGGCTTGAGGAGTCAGAGCTCTGAGAACCTGGCCCAGGCTTAGAGCCCTACTACGGTGTGGGGTTTGGCATTCAGGGTTTAGGGTTTTATTATTGAAGATTTGGGATTTAGGGTTTAGGGTTGGGGATTTAGGGTTTAGGGGACTAGAGCCCTACCTCGGAAGCTATCCTGAGCGGTGTTTGTCGCGTCCTATGAGGCTTCAGTGAGCAGCTCAGCGTGGCGAAAGCTCGAGAGGCCCGGGAAGGTTGGGGGGTAGAGGCAGATCGTTGCAACGAGGATCCTACTGTTTGGTATTCAGGCTTTCTATGTATCAGGGTCGCATGGCTTTCTGAAGCTAGGGTTTAAGGATGGTTCATGTTTAAAAACTGGAGCCTGGAGCGCTTTTGTATTGGAGGTCTGGCAAGTGAGTTGTGGGCATTCAGTTGCGTGATGGTGTTCTATTGGTAACCTAGAGCTCTGCTAGGACCAATGGCAAGATAACCTTACCCGCGCCCTGTTGTAAATGTTGCTTTCTTTCACCAGCCTCTTGGCGAATTGGCAAATTCCGGAGAGAGTGCATCAACCTTGGTTGCAGCTACTCCAAAGAGAGACTCCACCTGTGGAATCTTGGCAAGATTTCAGGAGCCTTCTTTGAGGGAGCTATGATAATCAGTCTGCAAGGAAAAATGGGCCAACAGTGGGTTAAGCACCCGTCCGTTTTTAAGCGACGCGCCGGGCCAGAGGAAGAGCTCCTCAAGCAAGAGCTCGCGAAGACCAAGGAGTTCAGGCGAGGACCGGGTTCTGTTTCCTGAATTTTGGAGAAGTACTTTGAAACCTGGAACCGAAGACGAGGTCTTAAACCATTTGTCCCGTCCCCCCCGATCGAGAAAAGCCCAGGCAAACGACCAACATGTACCAGGGTCCATCCGAAGTCGCGATCCGCACTCCAAGAGCAGGTTTCCATAAATGAATAGTTAGCGCCTCCTTCGCTCTCAGAATGAGAGCACCACTCCATGAATAGTAGCAACATCACACATGTTCACAGTATCCCACCGTTAGAATGAGAAGCATTATTGTTACCATAGCAGCAACTGCTGTTCCTGACTTCAATCAATCTGCTTCGGGTAACGAACTCCCAGAAGTCCCTAGCAAAGCTTGGCCAGGGAGCGGGTGGAGCAAGCCAAAGTCGACGACATGAAACTCCTGGCGCGCCTGTCTGTGTGCTTTGGAAGTGTTCTGTGCATAGATGTGCACATCATCCCAGTGCAGTAGGGGGAGCCCTACACTATGCCTGAACGGTAAAACCCTTAGCAGATACTGCTTCGAAGTGTGACGTGTAGAAGGAGGATTGAGAGTTGCATTCAGCTGCCATATAGAAGGGGCCGTCAGTAGGCGTTGTCCGTCTTGGGCACAACCAGCGGCTTGGATTTCAAGGCTCAGAAATCTTTGGCTCCAGTTTTATATTTTGGCACCACTGGTACGTGCACAAAACGAGGGCGAGCTGGAAGGAGGGATGCCAGTCGTCGTGGTTGTCGTTGCCGTCGTTTGAAACTCCACGGCATCAGGTGTGTGACACTCGTCAGGAGGCCAGTAGCAGAGCCGCATGCACAGCGCGAGACTCGCCACCAGGCTTTGAAGGCCAAGCTCGCGGCACAGGAGGAACAGTGCCAGGAGGCAGGTCTCCAGACTTTCCAAGCCCGTGAGGTCAACTCTGGGTTCGGGTTTGAGGTTTAGGGAGACTAGTAGTAGTAGTAGTAGTAGTAGTAGTAGTAGTAGTAGTAAAAGTAGTAGTAGTGGTGGTGGTAGCAGTAGTATTAGTAGTATCAGTGCGCTTCATGTCGGCGGGTCGCAGGGGTGGTGTTCACGAACTTCTTGACAAATCTGTTTGCAAGTCAGCGTCATCAGGCTCGTTGTCGTGGCCATTATGAGATGGTTTCGTTGGCGGTTGTCGCTTGCTATTGACTGCAATTGTTGCTATGGGTATCAAGTCTTGTCTTAACATTACCGTGACCATTATTAGCAACACTGATCAGTGCTGCTAGCGTTACTTGCTGCTGCTAGCGTTACTTGCTGCTGCTGCTGCTGCTGCTGCTGCTGCTGCCACGAATAAACTACGGCTATTACTATGGCAAAATAATTAGTGCTCGTGTTGACGGTAGTTGCAATGATGATGGTACTTGCAATAGTGATGTCGATGGCAATGTTAACTTAAACGGCGACGAAGAGAAAGAGTCTCAACTGCATTTTCAGCATCCGTGTGTATTTTTTTTTATCATTGTCATTGCTAGTATGCTAAGTATGATGTCCATGTTTGTTCTTCATCGCTGCGGTTGTCTGCAGGCTTGTCCTTAAGCTTGCTCCTCTACTGCCCACCACCGGAACTTGCATTGAATCCTACATCTGCCTCGAGGCCATCGACAAGCTGGAAAAGGCCGAGAAGGTGGGACTGTTTCTTGCACCGCTACGGATTGAAAGCCAAATTACAATAACAAGAATAGTCTTGGTAGTATAGAGGATGACATCAGTCAGAGCCAGCAGCAACATAGTCATCGCGGGCTTGCTACAACAAAACGGCGACCGAGAAGAATCACCGCCATCATCTCCAGCAGCACCAGCAACAACACCAACACCACAGACAGCAACCCCTGGGGGTTAGAATGCTGCAATGCGGGGTTAGCCCAGCAACAGCAATGCCAATAACAACACCAGCAGCAGCAACATCAACCACAACCTCAGCCACAACCACAACCACCACAACAACCACAACACCATCAACTAGAAGAGTAAGAAAAGTTATAATAAGAAGAAGTCGCAGAAGAATAAGAATAATATGAATAGTAATAAGAATAATCAGACGAATAAGAAGAATATATAATAAGTATAATAAGAATAATATTAAGAAGAAGAATGAGAAGAATAAGAATAATATGATGAAGAAGATGAAGAAGATGAAGACGATTAAGCAGATAAATAATAATCAGAAAAAGAATAATAGTAAGAAGACCAAAAATTACGAAGACGAAGAAGAAGACAATAATAATAATAGCAATCATAATAATGGGAAGAATAAGAAGAATACTAACAACAAAGCGACGCCAACGACTGCTGCAAGCAGAGTAACCAGAAGCGGAATTTACAGCCAGAACCAATTCAAAGTGCATGCCAGAGCTGGGTGCCTGAGTGGTTCCGGAGAACCGGACTGCCTACATCCGATCTGAGCATTTATTTCATGCAGCCAGGTTTTTTATGGATTGCTTTAACCGCACAAGCCCTAAGCCGCAAATCCCCTGGCCCTACATGTCAGAACCACACCCGGTAGCAGCGGCAACAACACCAACAGCAACATGACCAACAGGCGTAACACTTCTAAACTACTACAAAACAAGAAACAGTGGCTATACTCACGAAGCAATACCAAGCACGGTAACCGCCTGGTGACTGCTGCTTTCCGCGATCCTCCAGACCCCAAGCAGCACCCAAAGTCCAACAACTCAAAACTAAATTGCCGTAGCTAAGCCACCATGACCTTCATCCTGAATCACCGCAATCTGCTCAAGTCCCAAAGCCAAAGCCACATAAGGTGGAAGCCTTAAACCTTAAACCCCCAACCAGCAATCAGCGGGCTTTTGGGCCAGGTCCGGATGGATCTAATGCGGAAGCTGCAGGAGACCGATCTGATGTTAGGGATCGTTTGTGCTCTTGCCACAAGGTTGATTATTTTTTGTGTGTTTTGCTTTAGATCGCAATAGGTCGCGATGTTTTGTTTGCTATGGGCTGTTTCCAGAGGGTGCTTTGGAGGACAGGGCGTCAGCTTCTGCCCTGTCCAAATGCCGCCTCAGCTAGACGATTCAAACGACTGCGGATCCACTGCTTGCCTTCTACCTGCGCAAGTGGTCTATGTAAGACCAACTAGTGAAACTCGTGTCTCCCTGTCGGTATGTGCACTGTTCAGATGCCGGATGCCACCTGCTTCTTCGCCCCCTGTGCTCTCCTCTGGCACGGATTCTGGAAAAATCGCTGAAGAGGCGGTCGATCCCTCTCTTACGTCAAGCGAATGGCAGCCTGAAATCCTCAACATCTCGTTATCGGCTAACTGGGGCCCTCGGCCTCTGAGGACGGTTGGTCCGATGGTAGTCACTGCTCATGATGCGTTTCCAGCACTTGCGGGACTTGTCATCCTCTTGATGGCAAGTTCTGTCTGCCAGTAAAAAGAGAAGCTCTGACGTTTGACACGCTGCTTGTTGCAGTTTTTCGACGAGTGTCTCATGCGTGGACGGACGGCTGGAGAAGGGAAGAGAAACCTGTCATTCTCGGTGAAATCCTACTCATCGACGACTCAACTGTGCGGCTGTTGGCATTTCTACGGAGGGGATCAGCAGTCTAGACGAAGGTCGTGTTGGTTGTATTGGTGAGGAGAGGAGAGGGGAGAAGGATGAAAGGCTTCCTGCACTCGAGTCTCGAAGTATTTCTGAAAGCAGCCAACAGTTTGGACACATCAAAATTTTCAGCCATACAGAATATGCCCCTTCACCACGAAATCCGGAGGAGCGCAATGGAGAAATTGAAAAGCTTCGGCAGGAGCTGAAGGCCACCTGGTGCTTTTGCGTGACAGAACCGGATGCTTTAATTACGGTCGATGATGAGGGTGTTGATGATAATGATAGTGATCATGACACTGATGATGTTGCTGGTAATGATGCTGATGGTGACAACGATGACGACGAAGGTGAAGGTGAAAGCAGCGTCAATGTTCATAGCAGTAGTTCCATCACCAACATTAGTTATGGCAGTAAAAATTAGCGTAATACCAATCCAGCACTGATCGTAATGATCATGAATGAATGGCAGTAGTAGTAACGATAGTAACAGCAAGCTACTAGTCCTAGTAAAATACTTACGTTGGTGATGTCATGATCATCGGTATAGGGGATTGCAGCTGCAATGCTGAGAGATGAACATGTTGAGGCTGCTGCTGCTGCTGCCGCCGCTGCTGCTCTTTCTCGTTGCTAGTATGACCAGCAACATCATTATCATCATCGTCGTTGTTGAGAAGAGCACTGGCGGTGATGGTTCCAGGAACCACCATACCGCTCTTCGAAAAGCTGATAACAAAGACTGGTAGTACGAGTAAAACGAGTACAGGGAGAACACGTGGAACTTCACTGAGGAGGCTTGTATGTCTGGGGCTTAGGGACCACGATTTGGGGATTTTGGTCCCAGGGCTAGTCCTTGGAACACTCCATGTTAACGTGGTCGGGATTTAGTTTATCGTTTAGGATGCTCCAGTGGCACCACCCTGCAATGGACGCCGTTCCAGGCTCTGGTCTTTAAGATTCTAGCTATTCTTGGATGCCCAGTTCCGGGCGATCTTAGCCTTTCCAGCTCAGGATCTGTGCTTAACGCGTTTAGGCGTCATCAGCGCTTGGGCTTGGGTGCTTAGGGATTCGGTGGGCTTTGCGCTGCGCATCCCTCCAGCCATGGCGAAGAAGGCTGTTCAAAAAGCCCCAGAGCTGATGGTTATCGGAGCCGGCTGGGGAAGGACTGCACTCAGCACCTCTGCTCTTTTGTTGTTGGTACTTGTGTGAGCATTGCTGTGATTCATGCTGTGGTTGTGATTTCCATTCAGCTATGATGACTAGGATTCGGCTCATGTTCGTGTTCGTCATCGTCACGACTAGATATACGGGCACTGTAACGTTTTTGGGCGTTACGATTGCTACAAGGTGTGTGTGTGTGTGTACGAAGCCTCCAAGCGGTCTTGGAGGTAAAAATCTACCAACACCCGCGTCTCGCGGCCCAAGCACTCACAATTTTACTTCCCCGAAAACCTGAAACTCCCAGGGCCTTGTTTGGGAGATTCGGTTCCGGAAAACTGTTCAACGGTTTGGGGATTCGGGTTTGCGGCTTAGGTTTTCAGGCTCTGAGGGTTCAGGGCCAGGCTTTATTTACGGTTTCCGATTTGCTTTCCGGGTTTTGGTTCGGGCTGCAAGGTCCAAACCCTAAACCCTAAACCCGAAGGACAGACTTACTGCAAGATGGAATTAAGCCTTCAACAAAAACAATCCGAAGGACAGGGACCAACTCGACGAAATTGGCGCTTGAGAAGCTTCTGGGTGGTCCCTGCTACCACATGTTCGAGAACGGCATCAAGAAGGAAGGGTTTAGGGTTTAGGGTTTATAACACCCAAGGCCTTTTACACCCGAAATGCAGAGTTCTCGCAGACGACAAAAACCCTAACACCCTTATGGTACCCTGACACTACCACGCGTTTAGCCCTGTAGCATCACTCTTCCATTACCCTGATAGCGTCCCTTGTTCCCTGATAGTACCCTTTGGAGTAACACAAAAGCCCCCAACTCTCAATCCCGAAAGTCTGGAATGCTTGCATCGTCGTCCTCCTTCCCCTTGGGTTGTCCGAAAACTGTTTCAGTGTGAGTTTGTTTATAGCAGCTATTGCCAAGAACTTCTGCACCAACCACTCTTCAGCCTTAGCTCCTTGCACCCGGAAGCCCTGAAGCATGGACCCCGAAGCAGAAGTGGCAGCAGTGGTGGTAGCAGTAGTAGTAGTAGTAGTAGTAGTAGTAGTAGTCGTGGTGGTGGTGGTAGTAGTGCTAGTAGCACTGGTAGCGACAGGAGACCACTACTGCTAGTTTACGAGAAAAACAGTGTTGCTTTAGCTGACACTGCGAACAAATACCAGAGTTCGGCAGCGCGAGCGGCCAAAGGACTAGTTTTGAACATGTTAGATGTCAGTTCGACAGTAATCATAGAATCAATGCGAGGCACAGTATCAACAGTATGCACACGCTCAAACACCCCGCCTCGACAGGACTTCAAGCGGTGGCTGGATGCCTATGCCGGGAATCCTGATTGGGATGCGATCTTCACCCACCACGCCGCTGGCTCTGCCTGTCAAGATTGTAACCCCAAACCGTAAACCCTAAACCCTAAAACCCTAAAGCGCTAAAGCCCTAAAAGACCTTAGGCGTAGGGCTGGCGGGCGCCTGCTGAGGTCCTTCACAGGCTTGCTTTCTCTGGGTGTACGTTGGGCTGAGGGCTTCAATCGTTAACGACGGCCTCTGCGCGTTTAAATTGTAAATTCTCAGCAGTGCAACCCGACTAAACATCAAAACTCGGAATCAAGCCAAGGACGGGAAACAGTTCTACAAGGCCACCCTTGACTACCCTTCCTGTGGCCTTTACAGGGAGCTCATGGAGAAGTATCCCAAAGCGAAAGTGCCCGACTTGCAATCAATCGCTGTGTGAACGCAAAGTGAATGTTCTGGCTCTTTGCCCAGCTTCTGCTTCTGCTCAGGTGCTCCTGAACGTCCGGGATCCGGAGAAATGGTACGACAGCGTGATCGACACGATCTGGTCCCCGGAGTGCCCGGAGCAGAACTGGTCGGTGCGGATCTTCCAGGAAGGCCGGGACTTCCAAGCCCAGGCCCGCGCCTTTCACAAGGCAACGATGCTCCCCGGGGTGGAGAGGACGGATTTAGGGGTTTGGGGTTTTAGGGGTTTTAGGGGTTTTAGGGGTTTCGGGGTTTAGGGTTTAGGGTTTCGGGGGGTGGAAAGGACGGATCGCGAGGGCTCCATCAAGTCCTTCAAAGCTTGGATCGAGAAGGTGAAGGAGACGGTGCCTCCGGAGAGGCTGTTGGTCTTTGACGTCAAGGAGGGCTGGGAGCCCTTGTGCAAGTTCCTCGACGTGCCCGTCCCGAACGAGCCTTTCCCCAATGTCAATGACAAGGATGAGATCAAGGCAAGCTTCAAGAAGCTCCTGAGGTTCACATACGCAGCCAACGCGCTGTTGTTCGCTTGGTGCGTTGGCATGCTCGTGCTTTTCGGGTGGGTTGCGCGGAAGTTCATGGTCTAGCTACTCTCTTGAGAGACCTCTTTCAGCGAAATAATATAGGGGCCTTAATAATTAGAACAGGGTTTTGGGTAGTTTATATTATAAATGGGACCCTCAAACCCTATTCTAATTATTAAGGCCCCTATATTCCGTTTATAATATATAATACCCAAAACTCTATTCTAATTCTTAAGGCCCCTATATGATCGCCAGACCGCCAAAAAACCGGCGACAGGCTTGTAGAGCCAGCTGCCGGGGGCCACACTCAGAGATCGCAAAAAGGGGGGCATCTCACGGGAGCTCTTTTTCCGCAGAATCCGGGAGTCCTGGAGTCATGATGCTAGCAGCTACTGTACCACCACCACTACTACTAAAACTCGACCCGGAGAATCCGGGGGTCCTGGAGTAGTCAGCATCACAGAAACAGCCATGGTGTTACCATCATCATGATGCTAACACCACCAGTACTACTACTACTACTACTACTACTACTACTACTACTACCACTAGTACTACTACCACCACTGCTGGTGCTGGTGCTGGTGCTGGTGCTGGTGCTGGTACTGCTACCACTGCCACCACTGTTGCTGGCAATGCTGGGTCAAGGTGCCATGGGATGTGGATACTGACACTAAGCTTTCTATGGTTGAAACTATCTTTACGGCCCAAACAATGCATCCAATCTCAATAACAGCCATCATGAATGCAACATATCGGCATCATCCATGCATCCATCCATCGATCGATCTATCCATCTATCTATCTAAAAATTTCTCTCTTTTTATAGCGAAGAATACGCAGTTCCATGCCAGGTCTTGGCAACACTCGGTTTTGGTGTGAGATGGGAGATGGGAGATTTTCCCGCAAGGTGCAAGGTTCCTTAGGTAAGGATGCGTCTGTTTATTGTGGCCTCTAGGTTTTTCTTTGTTGTCTTTGTTGGCTCAGCGTTCCCGGATGCAGGATCTACTGATATCTACTCTCATTATGCTGGTGTCGTCGTTTCCATCAAGGCCTTAGCACTCGTCTCGAGTAATTAGTGGTGGTGATGATGGATGGTCAATGTCGTTATGTAAGACCAGCCAGAGGGAGTGTGAGCATCAGCATGAGCATGACGGTCATGATGAGGCTGATGACGAAGATGATCATGATAATGATCGTGATGGTGAGGCTTGTGGTGGTGCTGCTGATCTTCATGATGATACCGGCAGTGACGATAGCGATGGCGGTGATGACGAGAAGGAAGATATCTTTCATTCTACACTTCTTGTTTCTGCCAAGAAAACCATGACCATTGGTGTCACGTCTATAAGCACTGCTATTCGTTCCTGAAATGGAGCAAAGTGTCAGCCAGGAGCTGAGCGAGTACGAAAGGCTCGGGCGCGGAAGGGTTGAGTTGGATTTGGCAGTCGGCTTGGAGGAGCTTTTGTTTCGTGGCCTCTTCTGAACCAATGCGGTAGCAACTGATAGTAACTAATCCAGCATACAGAATTCCTTGGTAAGAGCTTCCCGCTATCGATGGGCTTATATTTACCGGCATGAGATGCCAAGCACATGCTGTAGCATGGCGAGTGGTATCAGCTGTATTTCAGAAAGGACGCGCTGATGATGTCGTTGGCGTCGTATCTGGTGGCAGTATGCTGGTACTGGTATAGAGGTAGTGGGGAGAAGGAGGCAGAAGGCAGGAGGCAGTAGGAAGTAGGCAGTAGGCAGGTGGTGGTGGTGGTGGTGGTGGTGGTGGTGGTGCTCGTGGTGGTAATAGAGCAGCGGCAGCAGCAGCAGCAGGAGTAGTAGTAGAAGTAGTCGTCGTCGTAGTAGTAGTAGTCGTGGTGGTGGTGGTTTTGGTTGTAGTAGTAGTAGCAGTAGCAGTAGCAGTAGCAGTAGTAGTAGTAGCAGTAGCAGTAGTAGTAGTAGTAGTAGTAGTAGTAGTAGCGTTAGTAGTAGCAGTCGTAGTAGTAGTAGCAGCAGCAACAGCAGCAGCAGCAGCAGCAGTAGCAGTAGCGGCAGCAGCAGCAGCAGCAGCAGCAGCAACAGCAGCAGCACTAGCGTCCTGTCCTATATCCCGTGTTTGCTGATACAATGTGGCGCTGAAGCCCCCGCAAAGTTGATCCTGCGTTCTTCGAGGTCAAAGACAGCCCAGGCCGTGCACTTAGCAAAGCGACAGCTCTTTGTTGGGTTGGAGCCTTGGGAGTTCAGGACTCCAAACTCCGTGGGCATTTAGTTCAAGCAAGTTCTCCATACCCGAAGTTGTGCAGATTTCGACTTGTATTAGCTTCTTCTTCCCCTGCACTGCTTGTCTGTGCAACTGCATATCCATCTGTCTGCGTGTCAACGCCTCCGATCTTTCGGTTTCAGTTCACCTTTATACAGTTTCTTTAAAGCGTATGTCTGTACGTGTAGGTTCGTGCATGTACAGACACATAGGCCGATGTACAATGTAAGTTAATTGCATAAGGCATCATAAGGCTTCATGCGTCCATGTAAACGCATATATATATATATATACATATATATATACACACATATATATATATATATATTTATTTATAATAGACATGCCATATTGCGCATACAAGGTGTGCACATAGGCACAGATGCAGATACCCGACTTCATGGATTAATATGTCTATAATTCATTGCATGCTCATGTGTGCAACTTGCACAATAATGATACATTTGGGGAACCCTATATAACTCTACTCTGAATACGCACCGTACAGTTTGGGAGCCCAAAAAGAGACCCTGATTTGGACAACCCCCGCTGCGTATGTTGGCATGCATGCATATATATATATACATATATATACACATGCACACACGTGAAAGTTAAGTTCACGTGTATGTATGCAGCTAAGCGGGTGGACATGTGTCCTGGCGTCTGCGTCTACATATGTACGTGCAGCCTTCCGCATGAGTGTGTCTGTGCGCGCAGTCGAAGGACAGTTGCGCATGTGCCTAGTATGTATGCATGCATGTATATACGTGTGCTTATATGGTTGTCTGGCTCTCTCAATATATATATATATATGTACATACACACATATCTATGACTTTTCAGAGACACACTCACTCATGTAATCTTGTAGTCTCTCTCCAATATTTACGTATACATCTACATGTATGAATATATACATATATGGAAACATATAATTTTGAGTATAAACGAATAAGTAGATATACGTACATATATATATATATATATGCGTGTACATGTATATGTATGTATCTATGTATTTGTATGTATGCACAGACTTGCAAGATATGTACATATATATATATATATATATGTACATACACATCCCTTCATGCATGCCTGCATGCATGCATGTGCACGTATGTGTGCGTGTGCCTGTGTTCATCAGAGGAGGAGCTCACGATAGGGACACTCACAAGATGCAGGGAAAGAGAGCGAAAGAGACAGACTGAGCGAGACTGCTCTAGACAGAAGATTAGCAGTCATGGTAATGTGACATGCGTAGATCAGGACCGTGCAGTGCCCCTCAAACCCCTTCCAGCACCAAGCGTCACAATCCTTGCGCTTAGTAGTCTTTCGCTGGAACGTCTGGGTCGTCGTGGTGTGTTGAGTCTCCAACACTCCCAGTTCTGCTCTGGAGTTGCCGCGGCCCTTGAGCAAAGCAAACCTGTAAACGCATTGTGTTGCGGAATACAGTCTTTCGCTTAACTTCTGTATTGGCCGCATTGCCAGAATGGTACAATATCCCCCGCATCAGTAGAGAGTACAACAGTCGAGTATAAATTAGGTCCGCGCTTCCCAGAGACAAGGACGAAACATACAGCGAAATGTAAAACATATATATCTGTTGCTCTCCATCCGTTTGTCTGTTTCTAGTCTATGTGTTTGTTTATGTATCTATCTATCTGTCTACTTATCTATATCTATATCTATATCTATCGATCTATGTCTCTAAGTAGCTATTCATCTGCCTGTCTATCTGTCTATCTATCTTTCTATCTGTCTGTCTGTCTGTCTGTCTGCCTATCTGTCTACCTATTTGTCTATCTGTCTTTCTGTCTAGCTATCTATCTGTCTATCTAAGTATCCAGACATCTATCTAGCTATCTAGCAACCTAGCTGTCGAGCTATCTAGCATCTAGCTTTCTATCACTTTCTCCATGTATCGATCCATCGATCTGTCCATCCATCCACCCCATCCACCCATCCACCCATCCACCCATCCGCCCATCCACCCATCCGCCCCATCCACCGATCCATCCGTCCATCCACCCAGCCAGCCAGCCAGCCAGCCAGCCAGTCAGCCAGCCAATCCATCCATCCATCCATCTCTCCCTCCGTCCATCCATCCATCCATCCCTGTCTCTCTGTCTGTCCGTCGGTCCTTCTGTCTGTCTGTCTGTCCGTCTGTCTCAATGCCTATCCATCTATCAGTCTATCTGCCTATCCGTCTATCTGTCTATCCGTCTGTCTAGCTATCTATCTGTCTAGCTAGCTAGCTAGCTAGCAAGCTAGCTACCTAGCTAGCTTTATCTATTTGTCTATCGATTTATTCTTCCGTCTATCCATCTATCCATGTATCCATGCCCCAAGCCTTAACTCTTAACCTCAAGCACTACAAAGTGGACCTGCGTGGATGAGGTGGTCGAGCTGACCAAGTCGGCAGCTGTCCTTGAGGCATTCTGGATGGTTTCAGAGCAGAAGCAGATACTCGCTCATCTTCTTGAGGATTTGGCTGGCGTAAGATGGGTATATCGATTTTCGCGGTTTGTAGCCGAGAGGTTGTCAGGAAAGTATGGAAACGTATGGTTCTTGCAGAGTCTTCTTTGTTATAGTGTGATTTATGCAAGAAGTAGCTTGGCCGTTTCATGAAGTCTGTTTGATTCTACGATTCCGGGGCAGTTTCGTGCTCAGGTTTCATTGTCCGGGTGTTAGATAATTTTCGCATTCATTTCGCGAGACCGCAATACCCGCCCCACCTGAGCCATAGACTTCCAAAAGCCATGGAAAGGACAACAGTAGAAATTGCACGTAGAATTAACACAAACTTGAGGTTTTTCGTTAGTAGATTAGTCAGTGCTCGCCGAAAGTAGCTTTAAACCTCAAACCCCTTCCTGGCGCCGCCCTCCTTAAAGACTCTACAACTCCAAGCCGAATCCCTAAACCCTCAACCCTCGCCACCCCACGAACGGTCCCTCACTCTTAGGCACGAGGTTCAGCCAGTACTAACTGCTTCCAGCGCATTGCAAGAGAGCAAGTGGACCATTAAAAACGCTTGAGCCCTAGACCCTAAACCCAAAACCTACAGATACGTTGGGTGGCTTCTTAGGTTGGAGTTAGGGGTGGAAGGAGGTTGCCTGCCGGGGCAGATGCTTCTGCCAGAATGGCACCCTTACCTTTCAGAACTCTGCGAGGGGAAGAGAGGTGATTAAAAAAAACCCTTAAGCCCTAAACCCCAAAGTCTAAACCCTAAACCCTAGGAGCGTGGGGCGGCCCTGACGAAAGAGCTCCAGGAGCAGGCTGGCAGTGGGGGGGCCTTTTCCTGGGTTTGGTTCCCATTTTTTTTTTCGGTTTCGCGGTTTGGAGGTTTTCTTGGTGTGCGGGAACAAGGGTTGGAGGCTTCTGGCTTCACTGTTTCGTTGTGTGGGGGGCTTTGGGGCTTCGGGTGGGGCCGAGAGGCCGGTAATTCGATGACGGCTGTCTCGAAGCGCCGCAATCCCACTATTATTCCTTCGGGTTCCTTATTATAGATATACCATATAAGGAGCCCAAAACCTTATTCTAATGATGAAGGCCCTTGTATTTAAACAGCAACGGCTCTGATCCCGCAAAGACATGGACTTCCCAGAGCATTTTAAGCCTCTGCCGCTCCCATCTTCGGCAGCCAAAGTTCATCCAGGTTTCAGGGTCTCTCTAAACTAGGGTCCCTTTTTAGGTCCCCAATATAGTACGGCACCCTTATAAAAAGGGCCCTGAAAGGGACCCTAATTTAGAGCTACCCATAGGGCTTTGCGGCTGAAGCAGTTTAGGATAAAGTGTGGGAGTTTTTTGGGTTGCGTAACTTTTCACGTTGCAGGAGTCTGCCACCAAGAAGGCTCAGGAGGACGCGGAGGCGGGGTGGTCTGAAACAGCATTCAAACTCGGACTCTCAGCCCCTGAGCCCGAAGCCCGGAAACAGCCCCAAAACCCTGAACCTCAAAGAGGGTGGTTTACTTGGATCGAAGGCTGCCGGCTAAATATTGTGTCTTAATTCTGAGTTAGCAGTTCCCCGAAGCTACCTGCTGCAAGCTTGTCAGAATATTCCTCCCTAGAAGAGGTCCCAGTGAAAAAGCCCTGAGCCGTTCAAGCGATACTACATAAACTCTAGTATATTCTAGACCGAACGGTTTAGGGTTTAGGGTTTAGGGTTTAGGGTTTAGGGAAACCCAAAACCAAAACCCTCACTCAAGCTTGCTTGCTCGAGGGTTTCTTTACGCGGCTTGAAGCTTCAGGCACAAGGAGCTCGGGGGCCCTAAACTACCAAATATCGGGGCCTGAGTAAGTACCTACACTATATTTTGGGGGTTCCTTATTATAAATTATAGTATAATATACCCCAAAACCCTGTTGAATTTATTAAGGCCCCTGTATTACCCTGAGCCCTAAACCCTGAAGGGCAACCCTTGAACAGACAGCTTTGGTCCTGAAGCGGGCGCCACAACGAAAGCAGTTTCGGCGAGCTGCTGTGAAGTACTGTACAGAGACTCTGTGTAGGTGAAGTGCAAGAAACCCAAGCCCGAAAGTTTACATCCCAAGCCATTTTGTTACATCGACATGCTGAGTCCAGCTGAGTGAACCATCGTGGACCCTATGCCATCACTCGCGGATGGACCTCGCCTTGCAGCTTACTTGGTTGAGGGCTTCCATAGGAATATCTCGGTAGCCTGGTAGCATGTAAGCAGGGAAATCCAGCAGTATACTACATTACACCGGGCTTGCCATCATGCGGTTTGGTGGCTTAAGCAAGCAAAAACGTTGCCGTTTCAGCATCGTCTTGTCATGTTGCACGGAGTACGCGCAGTCAGAAGTGCGCACGGACTGTTCACCAGAAAGGACTCAACTCCTTGCATGAATGGCAGGAGACGCGACAAGCCCTCGCCAAGTCGAAGGACGAGGTACGCGGTGGTGGCTGACAATGGCTTGACGGCCTAGCGGCTCGGACAGAGTCAATGTCTTCTTTGCCCGCGCAGACCGTTGCAGCCAGTACTGTGCTGTTCGCTAGTTACCCACGTGCCGCCACCTGGGCTCAAGCCTCGCACCTGTGGACTATGTAGGTTGCAGGCGCGCATGTTGGGTCCTCCGCAGCTCCATGGCGAAGAGGAGGTATGAGGAGGTCGACGAATTCCAGGAGGACGCCGAGGAGAATGCCGAGGAGGATGCCGAGCTGGATGCCGATCAGAATGCCGAGGAGGACGGTGAGGCCGGGATGTTTGGGCAGGCTTGCCTTCACAGCAGCAGATTTTCAAGGTAACGCAGCTACAAGAATCGTGAAGTGAGATGGGGCACGGGCAACTTCAGACCTCATGAAGCAGCCGCGGCTATCTGAATCGAGTGACAGTGCCCAACTGAGCTCCCGCTCTTCGCGTCCCCTCTTTGTCTCAGGCCGAACCTCGAGATCTCACCCGAAATCTCCAAAGTCGCTGCCTTTTGAACCCTTCAGTTCCTGAATCTTCCTGCAAGCATGTCATGCGCTCGTGAGGCAAACGAGGATGAGAGGCCGGGAAATGTCAGATGGGCATGAATAGGAGCAGCAGTCGGAGTAGCAGTAGGGTTTGGAGTTGGACTAGGAGGTGGAGGAGGAGGTGGAGGAGGAGGAGAAGGAGGAGTGGCTGCAGCAGGAGGAGAAAGTAGGACTGAGTAAGCCGAGAAGGAGAGTAGGAGGATGAGGGTAGGAACAGGCGGTTGGTAGAAGAAGAAGAAGTAAGTCTGTTTAAATTAAGCCTGTGTCCAACTGCCGCCAGCTTGCATCAAGAAGTTCGAGAGGTCATGCAGCATGCAGGTTTTGGTGGCCATCTGGCCTCCGTCTTGTCAGTAATGCAAACTCACAGTGCAGCAGCAACTCCTGCAATGGGAGTTCTCAACCCAAAATCCTAAACCCAGGCTGCAAACCGCGGATTCTGCTTTTTGTTCGCCAGGTATTGGGGCTTCATCTCGAGCGTGAAGGATGATCGGATGTGGGCCCGGCCCCCTGGGGAAGTACACACCACTGCATCCCGAAGCTGAGACCCGACACCATCTCATGCCTTGCGGTGTTGGGCGAAGGTGACTTGCGAACAGGTGCCCCCGGAGCCAGGAGCTCGGGATCGAAGTTTGGGGCATTGAGTACCCAGTAGCGGCTTTGCATGGCGCATAAAACGGCAGGGATGGGAATCGGTTTCGGGCCAGGGCTTGCAGATAGTCTATCCCATGCTCACACTCTCCACAGAGGCGGTAGCAATGTGAGGATTGAAGTGGGGCGGGACGTCGACGGGTTTCAGGAGTTGTTGTTGGTGGTTGTAGTGAGCTTCGGGCGCTTCGCAACCCTTCGCGCGCTGCACGCACTTCGCGCTCTCTGCGCCCTTCGTCCCCGTTCGCGCGCTCCTTCGCGCCCTTCTTGCGGCTCTGCTGGCAGTAGTAATCAGTCATGTGAGAACTTTGAAGGCTGAAGTGGACTAGTGTTTCCTCGGTATTCATTAATTTTCATGTATTTTTTCATGCTGTTTGCCATGAAGTTGTAGAGCTTCGAAGGCTGAATTTCTGCACAGCCTCTTGTGCCCGCCAGGCTTGCTACATGGGTAGCTTGGGATATGACAGGGCGATGTAGGTGGGGAATTCAGGCTACACTGTGTTTCAAAGGTATATGAGGACCGGCAGGGAGGAATGCTGCCATAATATTTGCATGACATCTTTCACATTCGCTGGTAGTGAACCCTAAACACTCTCCGGAAGCCTTCTTAAGCTCCAAAGCCACGAAACCCTGACACCTAAACACCGCGCACACAAATAACCCACACCAACAGTCACCAACACAGAAACGGATACATTTTTTCAATGAAGCCTTGAAGGCCCTTCCCGTCCCGTGGGCTTTCTCAGGTTCGCGCACCGAGACCCGAAGATCACGCGCAAGAGCACAGGGCCGAGACAAAAGTAGGGGGGTTTAGGCCTAAGCTTCCTTAGCCAACCTAAACTTTTTAAACCCAGAACCTAAACCCTACAATCAAAGCATCCCTACAACGCCCGGACGGTTCGAGAAAGCAGATTCCCTGCTTTGGGAACCTATACCATTAAAGGGATTTTGCAGGAGCCCCTTAGCAGATCTTGCTTTTGGAATCCTTCCAGTGGTCTTGGGAAAGCATAGGACTCGGCGTGGGGGCTACCGTGACTCTGCTGGACATCCAAAATCTCCGAACACCTCCAACCACCTAGTAGCCACGACAGTTGCAATAGTGTTTTGGGACACATTGTGCTGCTTGTGCTGCTACGAGTAGAAGGACACGCGAAGCCGAGTGGCCGAGTTTCAAAAAGCTCCGCAGATCCCAAAGTCCTCAACCACAGCATCTTAAACCTTATACCCTTGAAGCCACCTGAGAAACACTAAACCATAGAACCTAAACCCTAAACCCTA